>JASSRZ010000007.1:15180183-15194352 GCA_032164315.1 Malacoctenus gilli
GAATGGGGGGGGAGAAATGTGGTGATAGAAAGAGCCCAGGAATGTCAGGCTGGCAATCCAGGAACTGCTCTGAATAAGCAGACTTTTTTTTTTCTTCTGCCTGATGTCTTTGCAACCCCCCCCCCGCCCCCACCCCCACCCCCCCTCTCCACCAGCCTGTTCCGTTCTGCCCCCCCACCCCACCCTCACCCCCTCCCCGAAACACGGCGGCAGATTGTCGATCCAACGACTCCCCTGTCAGGTGATTATCTCGGAGCTTTAATGTAATCTTCCGCTCACACGTACCATATTTCAATTACGAGCGCCGTCGTGGAACGCGCCGCGTATTCAATTGCGCCGGTCGCCCCCGCCGCCGCCTTCAACAATGTCAACTGTAAAAGAACGCCAGCTGAAGGCAATTACGCATGTTTTCGGAGCCAATTATGATCGCTCTCACGGCGGCGGTTATGCCACAAGCAAGGGAGTGTTCGGAAATTTTTAATTTAATGACAATATGCTCGTGGAAGGATCCGGCGTGCCGCTCTCTCTACCCCCAGCCCCACCCCCCCACCCCCCGACTCCCAGGCCTGCCGTCTCAGTATCCACCCAGGGAACCATTAGGCAGATAGGAGAAGATTATGGCCCCTCTCAAGGGCCACACTGGGAGCGCGGGGAGGGCCCCGGCGGTGCCGGGGAGATGGAATCCACTCATCCTCTCCGCAGGACCCCAGCTGGCGGGGCCGAGTCCAAAAGCAAGGGGAAGGGGAAGGGGGGGGGGGAGGGGTGGCGCGTTAGCTCGCCTTCCAGTTTGGGCCGCGCCTGCAGAGGCAGCAGAGGCTCGCATAAGCCTCGCAGAGGGGGCCGCGGGCGGCGAGGCAGCGGGAGCCTTCGGGCGCTCAGCAATTTCTGACACGCAGCCGCGCGACATCATCCAAGTCTGGAAGGTTCAAGAAAAACAGTTTCATCTTCTGCTTGCTTCAGACTGTTTCACGCCTCGACTTCTCGCACGCTGCGCAAGACGTCCCGTCGCGTATCAAACAGTGTACGCAGACATCATGTTAATTGATCGCCTCCTGGTCGGAATTGTCCAAACTCATCTCGGACCCAGCCACAGGAAACAGCGGCTGGTGGAACGCATGTAAACAGGATAAGGAGTTTTTGACCTGATTGAAACCTGAGACGCATTTCTTCTGACAGTGATTATTTTGGAGCGTTAGGACCATGCAAGAAAACCTCCGCAGGGCAAACCAGGTGTCAGATTTGGCCTAATTTGGTTCAGCAATAACAAAATACACTTTGTTTGCCATGAAAACTGAATCTTTACATCTCTCAGCTAATCACTGACACATTAGAGTCCGTGAACGCCCCCTGTTTAATGGATTTCTGTTTTTACCTCAGCTGGGGTGAAGAGTTTTAATCGCCGCAAATCTCTCTGCCGTAGTTTGGGCCGCCATATTTTTTAAGCTCCGTTGTTCAAAAAAAAAAAAAAGCAGAATGCAGGTGAGACGTGAGCCTCCCTCCCTCCCTCCCTTCCCTCCCTCTCCCACTGGGATGTTTGTATAAAACCCAGTCAGTTCTCAGGGGTAGAGGTTGACAGGAGAAGACATCGCCCCAGTCCCCGGGAGATTGGCGAACACAACACATATATTAATGCATTAAATGTGTTGACTGTGTTCAGCCCAGGGATGTAGGAGTGTGTGTGAGAGAGAGAGAGAGAGAAAGGTTAGGGGGAAGGAAAAAGGGGAGGGGAGGGGGGGGTAAAAAGAAAAAAGCTGTTGTAATGTATGGTGTTGTCTTGTATAGCGTGTCTGGCAGCAGGGGAGGAGGAGGGTAGCTGGAGGAGTGTCGAGCAGATTATAAGGCCTGTGGTGAGAGATGAGGGATGGCTGACTTGTAAACAAGTGACAAGCGTCCGGGATGACAATTCCTAATCCATCATAGTGCTGTCAGCCGCTGACCGCTGGGGTGACGGACAGGGCCCGGGAGAGGGGGACAGCTGCCGCGCGTCAGGCCACATCATAATTTGAAAAGCTTCTTTCTCCTTTTTTTTTTTTCTTTTTTTTCTCCACAACAGCCTGAAATCAGACGAGAAGCAGAAGAGGAGGAAGGAGACCCCCCCCTCCACCTCCCTCCTCCCCTTCTCTATCCAACACTCCTTCCTCGATCTCCAACCGCCAGTTCTTCCCGCTTTCTTATTGCATCGTTTTTCTTCCAGACGCTGAGGCTTTAAATTAAGAGGAAGAATGAGAAAATGCTGGTCGACATATTGAATTAGGGGTTTCTACTTTAAACTGTCTTTTGCTTCAAACAAACAAACAATCCAGCTGCCTAAAGATAACAAATAGGTTTACTTTTTATGAAATATTTTAAGTAAGAACTGTTGTTTTCAGAGTGGAAAACATGTTTTTTTTCTTTTTTTAATTTGATTTATATTTGAGATTCTTTTTTTGAGATTTTTAAATTGTTCGGTGTTTTGTTCCTTTTTCAAACGTTTTCTATATTTTTAAAAACTGGGGCCTAAAATAAGCACACAAAAAAAATGTAAAAAGTGAGTCTTTTCGATCGTTTTCACGCAGATTTTCTGAACAGGAGACACGTCCAATCTCAGGACAAACGGCAACGATTTACTTGCATAAAACTCAGATGTTTTCAGGCTGTTTCGAGTCTCTTTTTAAGTCTCCAGCATCAGGTAGAAGGACGATTTGGGCTCAGTGCAGATATGAGCCGCTCGTTCGGCGCAGGTGTAACTGCGCCCTATGAGTATTAATCTTCTTGCTGGCCGCCTAATCTAAGAGGCTCACCGCAGGTCAAGGCCGCCATTCTCTTTCTTCGGAGGCCTCGCTTCCCTGCCAAACCGGGATTTCCGATTGAGGCGAGACGAGGCGAGGCGGCGGGGGGGCTCAATACCAACTTTGATGTGGATGGCGTTCTGGAGGGTGAAATGAAAGGCAAGAAGGGGAGCGGGGAAAGGAGGAGGAGGAGGAGGAAGAGGAGGAGGGCGGCACGATGGCCCCGACCTTCCTCCTGCCGCATCTGCACCGATCGCACTTCTAAATGGCCACATTGATGCTCTGCTGCCGAGCGCTTCGCCGGGGAGCCCTGGTGGAGCCAACGCTGGGGGACTGGGACACAGGCAGAGGCTGGGCACCTGCCAAAAGACAGGGGCTAATTGATTGAGATCGGGCCAGCTCTTATTGCATTTAACCCCTCGGCACATACCAGTTAGCTCTCCTTAAACCAACGCATGAGCAAACTGGAAAGGAAGCCTAATTAGCTCTGCCAGTATGGCGCTTTCATTGGCTCTGGCACCGTCCAGCCCCGTGGAATTTCCTACTGGACCGAGCTGGGCGCTCCAGATTTAGCGCGCAAACCAGTTCGTACAGTTATTTACACTTCGCACGATGACAATCGTGGAGACTCGTTCACCAAAACCTGCCCGAGAAGACAAAACTCTGCGCGTTTCGCGTGGAAGCGCCTGTCAGACCAGCTGTTTTCCCAAATCTCTGGCCAAGTTCAGTCACATTATCTTTGCACAATGTCGAGAAGAATCTCCGATTGCATTGATCACAGTTTTCCCCGAGTCCAATTTTGGGCCTTCTAAGTTTTGGGAGAAGATGCTCAGGCTGAAGAGTAAAAGCAGCTCCCCCCCTTCAAACGTTTGCTTTTCACCGTTGTTTTTTTTTTTTCCTTTCTCACTCACACCGTGCGTCAGTATTCGAGTGTCTCTCATAATATTATTGTTTTGCACGATTATCCTCACATCTGTTTTTTTTTTTCTTTTCCTGGAGCGATTTTTTTTTTCTTTTTAGTTACATCTCGCGGTTAGCAGCCGTTGGAAAAAAAAAATGCTGGCCTTCGGTACCTCGTTGGCTCCCGTCGGCGGAGACACTTGTGTCGGAAGGAGAGACCGCCGGCATTGTGCCGGGCGGGGGTGGGGGTGGGGGCATTGTCATTCATAATGGTGAAGGTGAAATTAAAAATCCATCCAAAACCCTGCTTTATTTTTGCTTGAACAACTCGTTGAAAAAACAAACCGCCGCTGCCGCCGCGGTTCACCTTCAGCAAAATTTCTATGAGCTATTATCCTGCCAGGTGTAGCGCTATAGTCGGGCGTCTTGGCTAATTCAGCCGTTTGTTTTATTGCGTATTTTTTAATGATTGTATAAGAGGTTTGTTTGGGTCCTTCAGAGACGCAATTTCCCCCCGATTTGAGAAGCATAACCTGCCGCGCGCGTTCGCTCCAGCATCTGCTTTGACTTCTCCTCTCCTCCTCCTCCTCCTCGCAGTTAAAGGGGCCGCGTCCCGGCCCCCCTTTAAACGCTCGAGAGTCGCCACCGGGACCGGAGTGGGAAGGATCGCCGGGTGCGCGCGCGCAAAAAAGAAAGAAAGAAAAAAAAAAGGCGAAATGGTCTGTGTCGATTTCGGCGAGAGGGTAATCGGAGGAGCGGGGAAAATCAATAACAACATAAAATTGATTTAGAGCGTGTCATAAAACATAAGTAAGTGCTCCGAGATGGAGAAAACTGGAGTCTCAATTTAATCTGCGCAAAAAGCCGCACTGTACAGATGAAGCGATGTCAGGAAGGGAAAGGGGGTGGGTGGGGTGGTGGGGGTGGGGTGGGGGACGGAACGCGAGGAGGAGGCGAGCGGCTGGGGGGGGGGGGGATTGGCGGGAGAGAGAGGGAAAGGAGAGGCCGAGGAAGATAGAGAGAGAACGATACAATAAAATCTGAAAGACAGACACTTAATTGTCATATTAAAGACTCTCTCTCGCAGTTCTTGGCAGAGGGGGAAGGTCAGCCCCCCCATTCATCATCTGGCTAACAGCCACTTGAACGAAATCACAATTAAAATCTGCTCAATATTGTCCCTGGGACGTTTTTCTTTTTTTTCTTTTTTTGCGAGCATTCATTTTTTCCCCATTGATTCTCCGGCCGCCATAAATCAGAAATGTTGCGGCGCATGTAATGGTTTATGGAGAGGGGGATTATGGTGTTATGAAGCTAATGTAGCAGAACCGTCTCATTTACACACACACACACAGGCTCCCCCGGCCGGCTTACAGGGGGGACAGACTTATTACGCCATTACACAGCCCATCACAAACACAAGCGCTCTGACACTGTTTAAAAGCCTCGCGTAATTGGACAATGCCGCAGATTTACGGTCTGTATGATCATAATAGCGCCGCGGTAAAGGATTTTTTGTTTATCCGCGGCACTTCAGGCGTAAGTGGGACCGCTCGGGGATGCGCGGGCCGGGGTCGGATGATGAGTGAGCTCGGGCACGGCGGCGGGCCGAAGCGTTCCTAACAAGCTTCTTTTTCCCAGGCAGGAGTGGATAGTGGCCTTTCAATTGATCCTTGGTTTTACAATATTTGATGCGGGCACTAATGAAACCAATCAAACCGCCGGATTAGGAGACACGGATAATTCCATTGTGCAGAAACTTGCAAAATGACTTGATATTAATTTACAGGACCTCCTCTGATGCAGGACCTCTTACATGTGACCTTCGTTCTGCACGTTTACACTGACTGGTGGCATCACATCAGGCCTAGCGTCCATAAGGAGCATCAAAAACTCACTCCAAGCACAGTGAGAGCAGCACAAAACCCGAGTTCTAAAAGCAAAAGCTTTGATCTACTTTGCATCCAATTACAATGACACATCGAAACCTTAGAAAAGAGCAAGGCACCAACAATGGAAGAAAAAGAATCCTTTTGATTCCTATTGACCTCAGCGACAGTTGAACGTCAATATCGTTTGATCATCGAATGAGAGCTGTACAGTTTGTCGATAATACTAATGAATAGGATCATTTTGAAAAGCATCCTATTCTTTAGCTTGTCATTTTTATTGCATTGCTTTATTTAATAAAGAAGCTCCCACTCACGGTTCTGACGGCTCCACTCCTCCTCCTTCTGTCTGGTTTCAGTCTCACCTGCACAGGTGTTTTCTCACGAGTGTCCTAATTAGGGTTTGGTCTGAACCTCACAGGTGTGTGCAATCTGTGGCTGATTGGCATCACGACATCACTGCTTTGGTAGTTCCCTCGAATCATGGTTGACAAAAGAAACCTTGTACACCTCAAGAGTTCTGTTGTATATACAGAGTTTAATGTGCAGACCTAATACAGTTGGAGTCACATAATGCAGAGGTTTCACACCTGACTCACGACTTTCAGGAACTCTACCGAATTTGTGATGAACTAAATGTTGTTCCTGTTTTGCCTTTTTTTTTTATCCCAAATGTTGAAGTTAGTGAAGCGGACTGAAAAAAAAAAAATGGAACACCATCTTTGGGTTTGTTGGACACACTGATTCTCCCCAACGTATCAATTGAAGAGCTTTCAGTCAAGGCACGAGGCAGTTTTTCTGGGTCCACTCAAGATCCCTGGGAACTGTCTAATCCTGTGTTTGCTTGACAACCATCGAGTCATGGGGGCAACTCGTGATCTATAGTGCGCCCCCCCCCCCAAGGGGGGTAGGTTGAGGACCGCTGGTGTCATGCACCGATCAGATATCAATAAACCTCTAATAACCTTTGGGTGCAGCGGTGCGAGAGGACGGTGCTCACTGATCGGATACACACCCGATCTTTTCTCACAAAAACAATCGTATTTTTTTTTTCCTAAACGCAAATTTCAACGTTGCACACATCCTTTATAAATATTGACCAATAGGAAGCGTTTGTCTCCTTAAAACTTGCAGATTAACAAAGTACACGTTTGAAATGTATTCTATTTAAATCAATCTAATTAGATCTCCCAGGGCAATTAGAAGCCGTTTTGATTGCTTTTGTCTGCAGAAATCTGATGCATTTAATAGTTTTATAAAGCAAGTTTCATTGAGAAATAAAAGAAAGACTTTGTAAGGTGTTGTGAGACTTTAAATGATCTTTAGGAACAATTTGCTGTTTTTTTTTTCCTTCCAAATCCAGATACAAAAAAAACAACATTTCTTCACCTTTAAACGTTGCTACAAAGCGTTCGCCGTTTCCCAGCCTGAGTAGCTGAAACACTAAAATATTGTGTATGTCCATATGAAACGCTGTCCCTATTCAACTTGTGATGCTTTTAAAGACAAGAAAGCTGAGAAAGAATATGGCAGCGGGGAAGGATGTATGTCGGCGTGCTCCTGGGAGGGAGGGGAGGGTGGGGGGTGGGGTGGGGTGGGGGGGGGCCTCCGCGGCACAGCCGGGTTGGCCGGAGCGCCGCGGCTCCGCGGATTGGGCCCCGGCCGTCCCCGCCCGGACTATCATAGCTCAATCTGAGCGAGTGAGAAGGCGCCCCCCCACCCCCCCGGTACCCGGGCATCAAATCATCATCACATAAAGTGGCCCTGACACCAGCTAAAAAGGGAGATGGATCATGTGGCTTTTGTGGTGCCGGAGAAGTTTGTCCCCTGATAGAGCCCTTAACTCAAAGCTAGTGCAGCCCCCCCCCACCCCCCATTCTCCTGCCAGCGCCACCAGACATCCCTATATAGCACACACATACACACGCGCGCGGTGCCTTTCAGAGGTAATTCTCTCTCTTCAGGGTCAACAGCTTAACAAGGCCAAATCATAGCGAGCGCTTCCTTGGCTCGAGCGTCCCACTCCGGGCTGGATGCGAGGACGCGCGGCTGCTTCCGCACGCCGCGCCGCAACTTTTACGCCGCCACAATAGACAAGATATACACACGCAGGAGCGCCGCCGCCGCCACCGCTGGAATTTCAATATGAAGATGAAAAGCAGTACGTCACTTTGACAGCCTGGCTTCTTACCGGCGGGCCACATGTAAAAATGATGAATGCAAAGAGGAATATCCATAAGTGCCACGGGCCGGCCGCGCTTCCCATACACGGCTTTTTTTTACGCGGGGCCCGGCGACGCGGCGAGGGCACTGAACGCAGCGCTGCAAATGACAGCTTTACAGTGTGCATAAAAAAAAGCGCTCCACGGAGGGAGGGACGGACTTATATTGGCCCCCGCGTCTCCGACAGTTTGGGGAAGCGCAGCGTGAGGGAGCTTCTGCGGGTAAATAGCGGAAACCAGCTGAAACAGGGTCGTCTCACAGCAGGCCGGAACGTTAAGGAGTAATTATAACTTCGTCGCAGATGAATGAGTGACGAGACTGAAGATTTCAGGGACTTCAATGGGCTGGACTACTTCAATACTAAACATGACAACATATATGATCGGCCTCGCCAGCCTCGTTGGTCCTGATTGGTCCATATTGCTCCGTCAATCAATAAAACACTTTTGACAAACCTTTTTACATGTCCATATAAAGTTCTACTTTGGGTGCAACTTTTCATTACAGAGGCTTCTTGGACAACTTGCCAACTTCATATCACGCGACCAACGTTCACCAGGTTCGAAAAGGAGGCGCAAACTGACTCGGCCTTTACAGGAGATCGCTGCCGTGTTGCATTCTCTGATTTTGACCTTAAAAAATGTAACTTTAGTTCAAAAATTTTTCCCCCTTTCTTGATTTACTTTGCATCCTGTTTGTACTCGTTGTCACTTGTGATATTATTCTTTGTCAGTTGCTCACAAAACCTCGGTTAACTCAAGCAGCAAGAGCACAAAGTTGTATCTCCCTAAATGCCTAATAAACAAATCCCTAATTTTTTGTTAAATAAGGTGAATTTAGTTTATTTTGTGGATTTTAAACTTCTTGTATTTGAATAAAAATTGTATTTTCTTCCATGATTGTTTTTCTCAGCTTCTCCGATGGCAGCTTTATGTGCTCTTGCCAAACTCTTAGCTACATCTAATGCAGCCAGTCATGCTTCAAAATAAGTATCGTATTAGATATATGTTGAAGTGTATCAAATGAACAATTTAAGTATTTTATCGAAGGTCATTAAAAGACTGAAAATCATAGTTTGTAGAAGCGTCATCAAAACCTGACTCCCCGGGAGAGGAAACTATGCCACAAATCCATCTAATTTGTAAAGAAAAGACTGCGGCACCCATTAGGTAGAACCAACACAGGTGTCAGACTTTCAAAAAGAAGCTGCCGCGATAATAAATTGTTAATCGAACGGCGCCGCTGAATGGCAGCACTCAGAGCTCCGTGTCATACCGCTGACCTTGTCTCTCAGACTGAAGGGACATTTCATTTCTCCGGCGGAGGTTTTTGAATGCTTTCACTCCGGCGGCATTCTTTCAAAACAAACGCACACATTCAACTCATCTCTGCCATTGAGTCCCCAACCTGTAATTAGGAGAACTTGAAGAGAGGTAACGGAGTTACAGTGCGCCGCGCTCATTGTGCGCCGGCAATTCAGAACCAACCGCGAGCACCTGTGTCGCGCGGAGCGGCAATTACTCCGCACTGTACTCCCTAGTTTTTGTTTTGTTTTTTTTCTTCTCCCTCCATCTCGTTCGAGGCGGCAATCAATGCGGCGTCGCCGAGAATCATCCGGCAGGACCCCCCTCGACGGAAGTAGCCAAACAGATATTATTACCTCACTTTGTCTTAACTGTTCCCAAGATGAGGAGTAATGAGTGGCCTGGAGAACCCTCAGGAGTAACGTCGGGGGGGGGGGGGCCCTTGTTGTACAACAGATAAACAAATCATTTGCTGTACTGCGTTATCGCCATGAATAATGTCATTTGAGTGACAATAAGTGGCAGCTTGATAAGAGGAGCGGGGGGGGCGGGGGGGGGGCGTTGGTGGTGTGTGGGGGGGGGGTGGGATTTACAGTGTCTGCGGGGACAAAGATGATAGTCGCCAAATAAATGTATTCCAAAGCGCGGCGCCGTAATTCAATCTTTGGCTGAGATCTTTACGATACGGCCGGGGCCCCGCCGCCAGCTGCAGCCCGCCGCCGAGCATGCCGCGGCGCTCCAGATAAATTCTCCCGGCGGCCGGCGGGGGGAAAAGCGCTCCCCATAACCGGTGACACGGGATGATTTCCCGCCTCTGACAAGGCGCGGTATTGAGTATGATAACACTTACTTTGTCTTCATCCTCGGCTGGAGTATAATATCAATCCGTTTGATGATCCAGCAAACCGAGTCGGGCGCTTGTGTATCAATCTTCATACGTCGCTGCCTGGTGTCTAACAAAGAGCCCGGAATGGGATCATTCAATCAACCCGTGAGCTGCCGCCGCCGCCGCCACCGCCGCCGCCGCCGCGCTCCGTGTGCTCGGGCCCCGCGCCGCCGCTCGTAGTGTTTCACTCCCCTGTCAGCGTCTGTCCTATTTTTCATCCCCCCCCCCCCCCTCCGCTCGCCTCTCTTATTTCCTGCTCTTGTGCGGGATAAAGACACAAATTGCAGACGATCATATCGCTGCGTGCTCGTCATAACTAAACCTCGCGCGGTCAAGCGGGCGCCGCGGTGTGCTCCCGCCTTCCGGGGGCTCAAACTGCACGGAGGAATCGTCGCTTTGGGGCCCTCAGGTGCCACGAGCAGGTCCCACCTTTCCCTCAGGCACTAAATTAAGGAATATGGATCAATTAATAACCCCATTAATTCCTCTCCACTCAATATCAATGGTGCTGTAACACACACAGGAACACACACATTCACACCTCCGGTTTACAGACTCCAAGTGACCTCATACACGTGTTGTTGGATTCAGGATGTCCAAATAGGACACGCAAAACTTCACACGGAGACACCTGAACACAGACTCCTGACCCTTTGTGCTGTGAGGACGAGTCGACGAGTCGACCCCCGCCGCCACCTGACGTGACCCACGCCGACCCTACCCGAGAACGCGACTGGAACCAAGAGCACTGCATTCAGTACCAACGCGTGTGGGGAAATATCACAGGGATCAGTGAAGGGACGCAGTCTGCAAAGCGTTCACAAGAAAATCTGTGCAAATGAAATACACATCATACCTCAGTGAAACCATCCCTTTCTTATGAGGAGAGTAAAGGTGGCTTTGAAGAACCTCCAAAAGTCATAACCCCCCCCACAACAGTTCTGTGGGGGGGCGATCAAAAGGCCACAATCCATTTTTTCAGCCATATATTCAAAAAACGTGATATTTTCACAAGTTTTTAAGTTTATGTTCCTGAACAGCTCAGGATTCTGCATGTTGACCCACTGTTGTTAAAAAAACCCCACCCCTTTATTCTGGAGTAACATATAAGAATATGCCAGAAAAAGGTGTTCATTTAAGGCAAAGGTGAAGTTAAATAGCGAAAGAGTTGCATTATTTGTCCTGCCTGCACACAATAATCCGAGTTAAAACCTGCCAGCCGGCTTTTTTCCCCCATTACGCTCATCTCCAATAAATGTGGCTCTGCAGCAGGGCTCTGGGTGCGCGGCGAAGGCAACGGCGAGGCTGAGCTCCCCTCGGTGAAATATGGCTCAATCAATAGACACTCAGCAATCAACTTTTACTTGTCAGTTTTGATATATCCAATCATAGCTTAGGGTTGTTTTGCCATGTCTAATGTTCTGTGAAGATGGGCTTTTCATATTCTTTATCGTCCCTCTCTCCCTTGTTTTTTTTTTCGATCTCTTTTTTTTTTTTGCCCCCATCGACAAAAAAATGTGTTCACACTTTTGTGGAATAAAAAGCTCAGAGGGAGATAGAAGGAGGGGATGGAGGGGGGGGGGGGGTCGGGAAATGATGAGGAGAGGCAGGGGGAGGGGGGGTCGGCGCGTGCGACGATGAAATTTAACCCGTTTAAAACTGTATCATTTTCTGGCCGCACCTCAGGGCGCTGGGTGTTTATCGGCGGGACTGGAGAAGCAGAGATCACAGGACTGGTAATTGTTTCCTCTAAATCTGCTGAGCTCTGAGGAACACCGAGTGCAGTTTTTCATCAGACAGAGTGAGAACGAGGGTGGGGGGGTGGAGGGGGGAGGGGGCGTAAGAGGACAATACCGAGAAAAGCAAAAAAAAAAAGAAAAGAATGCTTCGGTCCATCATGTTGGTTTTTATCACTTCATCGAGCAAGTTAGTGAGGCCACGAGCCCCTCCGCGCAACATAATTATCAACACAGCTTTGGAGAAAGAAAGTTGGCGGTGGGGGGGGGGGGGGGTTTTTTTGTTGCCCACCCGCCCCCCCCGACCACCACCACCACCACCACCGCTGCCGCCGGAACACGTCGGCGCCGAGGCCACCAGAAAGAAACGAGCGCCCGAACGGCGTGAATTATATTTTAAAATTGATGGAGGGAAAGAGAAAGAAAGAGAGAGAGAGAGATGTAGAATTGTTTTTTAAGCGCACCTTCCGCACTAACCACTTTTGACACGTTCCTATTGAGTCAAAGCTCAGCAGTGGGCCCCGAGATCTGATTTAGCCGCCAAGTGATGTGCTCGCCACGCAGAGCAGCGCCGCACTCCACTCGGACCAATTTGTCTCCATCACTCCGTTCATATAAACACTGAATGATTTAGGTAAAATTGTGCAAAGAATCTTATGGGGATTTTTTTTTTTTCCTTCCCCTTCTCCTTCACACACACACAGACACACACGCACTCCCTCACTTTATTTTCATTACACTTGCGAGTATGTTAGAGGGTTTTTTTTTTTTTTTCTTTTTTATTCGATTCTATGCGTGCATTTCGCTTTGAAAGTCTCAGATTTAGTGCCGCGGTATTGCCTCATTTTTCATATCCATTGTTGGCTTGTCAGGGTGTCATAGCTGTTCCACAGAGCTGTTAGATCAGTCCAAATGTATAAATCATCCAGGATCTGACACACTCATTTAATGTGGGAGGAAGGGCGGGGGGTAGAGAGAGAGGTGGGGGGGGTGCAGCAGCGGGCCCATTAATGAAAAATCCCTGCCCTGTTTGCTGAGCGGGAACGTTCCGGCGCTCTTATTTTTATTTCATTTTTTTTTCTCCCTGTTAACATGGATATTGTGTATGATTTCCCTCAGCAGCCTGTTGCCTCGCCCAGCTGGCACTTTGTCATTTATCATCATATGTTGTGTTCGCCGATCCGCCGAAGATCGCTTTGCATGGAAAAAAAAAAAAAAAAAAAGGTGGACAAACTCGGCGGGCGCGCGGTGAGCCGAGCCCCCCCCCCCCCCCTTTCGCGTTGTCCGACCGGTGCGGCGGCGGTTCCAACCCCAGAGCCTGTGTTATTGTTTTCCATCTGTGAAATAAAGTAACAGGTACTTAATGTACCAAAAACAATTTGTACAGCAGTTCTTTTTCCCCCATTGAAGGCGCGCACGGCTCGCTGAGGGCTCCCCTTATCTCAGCGAGGCTAATCCATTTTCACACTGCGCTCCGGCGCTCTCATTTTACAGCTGAGGAGCTCTCCGGCTCCACGCTGGGCCTGAAATGGGACCCCAGTCACTGTGGCCCCTTGGAGTTTGCGTAGGTAAGTGTGCAGAACAAATGCTGAAAAAGTCTTTAGAAAGTTAAAGGGACTAGTTTAGCTTTTTCTCTACCCCCCCCCCCCCTCTCTCTTTCTCCCTCTCTCTCTTTCCTCCCCCCTCCGCCCCTCCCTCCCTCCGGGTCCCACCTGATCACCTACATTTTTTCGTGCATTTCACAGTGAGAGCTCGTGTGCTTGAGCGCTGTCGCGGGAGGCTGTAATTGGAAGCGCGTGCGACGAAAGAAAAAAAAAAAGTGGGAAGCGCCTCATGCGGCTCTTTCTGTACAGTTGCGGGACTGAATCTTTTTGCGATATGACACTCTTTCGCTGATCTGAGAAGGCGAAGATGTTTTATTACCAAATGCGGAGGCTGCAGCGGGAGTAAAACGACTGCGGTTCGAAATGTTGACCGCAAAGCTGGATGGAGCACTGTCGCACATCAAAAGAGAAAAAACCAGATTTGGGCCGCTGCCGAATCAGGAAGTGAATTAACTTGAAAATGACTGTTTGTAATTGAGTCGCAAATTGATACCAAAGTATCTCGATTCTCTACGGGTCTACTGTCATGGTAACGGATGGATCTTGTGACTGTATTTTCGAAAAAGTACAGAGAAAACAGACTACTTTGTCTTATTCAGTTGTTTGTATGTTAAAGGGGCTTAGTAAATTGCTTGTGTGTGTGAAGCGGGGGGGGGGGGTTGGGGGGGGGCTCCAATGTGCATTGCGGTATCGCGGAAAACTGGCAGGTGTCTGGCTTGATAATGATATTGCAGATTCTCTGCTTCCACATGAATTGCCAGCTAATGGGGGCCCTTCTGTCATTGTGCTTTCGCTGGCACCCCCAAGTGCAGGTCGGGGGGGGGGGGGGGGGTGGAGTTGAACTCGGGATCGCTCCGAC
>JASSRZ010000007.1:15235023-15261348 GCA_032164315.1 Malacoctenus gilli
ATCCCCCCCCCCACCCTCCCTTCGGTGTCGCCGGGGGCGCCCCCCCCCCCCCGCCCTCCCGCGGCAGGCCTTCGCATCGGCCCCGGGGCCCTGATCCCGTGTCAGTGGCAGCGTGTTGGTACCAGAGTTCACCCCAGAGCACGTCTGCCTGCATAATTAGAGAAGTGAATCCAACCACTCTGTTAGGTAGAACAAGCGGAGCCCTGCTCTCCCCCCCCACACCACCCCCCCCTACACCCCCACTCCCTCCCACCCGTCCCCCTCGCTCTCTCCTGCCTGCCTGCCTGCCTGCTGTACACGGCTTAACGCGAGCGTGTCATGACTATAACAAAGGTGAGCGGAAGATGGTAATTAAAAATTAAAGTGGACAAGGGGTGGCTGGATACACCTCTTTTAACAGCAGGCAATCGGGGTGGGGGGAGATGGGTGGGGGTGCGGGGGAGGGGGGGAGAGGCGGCATGCTGGTGGCAAACCAAATGAGTCTGCCTCTTAGACACTGCTGCTCAAACCTCCGATCAGCGCGATAGCAGCAGCGGCTCCCGCGCCCGAAGAGGGGAGCGCGTTGGTAAACAGCATCGTTCCGCTCGTTATCACGAGACTGAGGTCTAACACTTATTCTGGCTTAATCTGGTGAAGCGCCCAAATAAAGAGCTGCCACCATTTCTGCCTGTTAGTCTCCGTTACACGTTTACAAGCGATTCACCGGAGCCCTTCCCATTAGCCGGTCAATCATACTTTATTGGTATGGCACCTTTCTGACAGCTCAATGAAAACTGAGAGTGATTCACAGACCAGCGGACGGGTGATAATGAGACGTTGCATGAGCAGTAGATACAAAGCGTGAATCAGAGTGAGAAAATAAAGCTGTTCGTGGCATTTAAAGAACGATTATCTACTTTTAGGATAATAAATATATGAGAGAATAAAAAGAGATTAACATGAACAATATTCTTTAAAAAAATAGAGATATTTTTCATGAAGGTCAAATTGAATCAGCTTGTTTAACAGACTAAAGAGACAAAAATACAAAAAAAATATGAAGTGAATTTAAAAATAGATACAAACTGAAAAAAAATTTTGATGTTTTTTTTAATGGCTCACAATTTTTCTTTAACATTTCCGCTATCTAAACAACATAGAAAATGACAACTAATAATGCCACAAAATCTGTCCTAAAAAAACGTTTCCTTCAAGAGCTCACACAGGAAAAACCCTTTCAGAATAAATGGGGGAAAAAAAGGTTTGTGTGAGCTTTAGCGAAAGGCTCAATCATGCTTCAGAGTTTAGCTTTAAAACATCCTTTCACCCTTACAATAATCACTCACAGTTTGCTATAAATGACGATGTTGCCTTTCAAAAACATGCTTTGCTTTCCAGAAAATGATCCATTTACAGCAGACAGACGTGTGGGAGAGTCTCTCAAGCAAAAGCTGTAAGGTTCAAATTTACCAGCTGTGTATATTCGCTGTTTCCTGGTAGAAAAATGTCTGCTACGTCTTTGAGAAGCCTCAGAACTGATGATGCCCACACGACCTAAACTCTCAGCACAGACGTCTTCACTTTGCCCGGGCCGAGCGTCAGTAAAGCGGGAAGCTTCTGCGGCGCACTTCGCTCGGGCTGTATTTTTTCCCCGAGCGCTGCTTGTTAGGCCCCCGTGCAGAAGTGCAGCGAGGAAAGAGCAGGGTGGTTGCCGGTGGGGGTGGTGGGGGGGTTGGTGGAGGTGGAAGCTGTAACCTGGAAGTCTGTGCCAGCACACCGGAGTCTATTAAAGTGATCTCTGCGAGGAGTCCTAAATCATTCAAATGATGTAAACACTTTGTTGTTATTTGCTCCCACCCGTTTCGGCCCACCAGCGCAGTGTTTTAAAGAATTACCTGAACCATTTACATAGCGGCGGGGCCACAGTTGGACTATTGGATTTTATGTGGCCTAAATATAATTTAGGTCTCCGAAGCGCGAAAAAGCTGCACAGTGTTTTAGGAGTGATAACAACCTCTTGCATTTACATATACATTTACTTTGTCTCTTGTCACAACGTCTTAACCTCTCTGTCCCTGTTCCAGCCGTAAATGAACCTGTCTGAGATGCCTTTCGTCGTCCGCCCCCCCCCCACCCCACCCCCCCGCACACACACTCTCTCCTGCTCCCTCTCTCGTCTCATTCTCCTCCTCATCCTCTTCTTCTTCTTCTTCTTCTTCTCATCCTCCTTCTAAATTGCAAGCCTATATTTCGGGGACCTCTGATGCAATTATGCCACCTCGATTGCCTCGACGTGGAAGCGGGGATGAGGAGGAGAAGGGAGAGAGAGAGGGAGGAAGAAAGAAAGGTGGAGGGGCGGGGGGGGGGGGGGGGGGCCACCCCCCCCCCCCCCCCCCCCCCCCCCCCCCCCCCCCCCAACCGCACACAAAGCCTGCCTTTTGTGTATCAAGAAAATAAAGGCTTGAAATTGCCTCGGACCGACCGCTCGCTCTGTCTCTCGCCTTCGCCTCCCTTTCTCGCGGACAACAAACACGGCCTCGGAAGGAGGGAGAAAGAAGAAGAAGGAAAAAAAAAAAGAAGCGCCGTCTCGGTCAAATTCGCCACACAGCTCGCCCCCCCCCCCCCCTCCGAGATGGGACAGGATAAAAGTCGACAGTTTCTATTATCAATAACAAGATAAAATACAGAGGTCTTTTATCTCTTAAAATGTAAATTTATACACGGCTCGGCACCACCGTGCTGTAAATATCTCGCATCTCTTAAGACCACAGAACTAGACTCAATTGATTTTCTCTCCCCTCCTCCTGGCTGCAGCCATCTGCAAAATCTCCGAGTCTGGCATAATATCAATGATGAAATTAAAAATCTTCCATTCGTCCGAGCCAAGAGGGAGATCACCCCGGCGCAAGCCATTTACTCTTTAAATTATATGATTGATTTCCTTTAAGGTTATTTGTTTATTTCAATGTTCATATCTGCTCCATCTAAATCATTTCTCAAGTTTATTCCATTGATTTCCCGGGGACACCGGCCCCCGCGTCTCCCTGTCTTCCCGGTAACCTTGCACCTAACCATATCAGTTTCCTTCACTGCTCATTTGCATGAAATAAGCTGGGGGAGAACGCATTGATTTCCTCCTTTACACTTTGGTGCCCAGTCCCCGGTTATTTGTGCTGAATGCGCCCAGTATTTCATGGTACCAGGGCTCCAGCATAATCACCTCTTTTGCGTCGCGGGAAATCACCCTGACTCGGATCCCTCAACTGTGGGTTCAATCGGGATCATACTTAAATGTTTTTAGAGGGTAAATGCTAATATAATATGGTGATTTTCACTGAAATGCCCCAAAGTGGACCGAATCGGTTCATGTGGAGTCTAAAAGGTAAATATTTTGGGACAGTGACAGAAGCTTGTCACATAAACACATATTTGCTATGGAAATGAAGTGTGATTTTCAGGGGGTTTTTTTTCATTTTTAACAGAATTTTCCGAAAACATGAGAGCGGTGGCACCAAAGGGTCAAAATCAGAGTTAGTTCATTTATTCCTAGCCAAACTCAATGTGAAGTGGGTTTGACCCCCCCCAACATCTGAATATATCAACCTCTAAGCTTGACGATCACCAGGAAAAAGGTAGCGAAATTTCTGACTGGCGGTTTGGTAGATTTGGTGCCATCTGCCATCCAGTTTTAAGTCTGTTATGAGTCCTGCTTCCACAAAAATGATGGACCAGTACAAAATTCATTGTTTTACACTTTTTTTTTTCTTCAACAGACCCTTTGGTTGGACAGATTTTGCACTGCAGATGTGTTTGACACCCCCTGATCTCGTTCATACATCAAACAAAGGCTTTTATTTTGAAGACTCCTGCGAGAAGGCAGTTTCATGACTATTTGGCTTTGATTTAATGTTTTGCAGATTTAAGGAGGCATTTTGAATGGACCCCACTGGAAGCACACCAGGAGCCACTGTGTAAGTTTTGAACGCTGTTTGAAACATATGTAGCATGAAGAACCCACAAAACCCACAATGCATCACTCCTGCCTCTCGTTGCCCTCCCTGTAACTCTGAGCCCCGAGGCCGGTTTAATTTGTTGACGAGGTGAACGTTTAAAAAGGATGAACTTGAGTGGACGACCATCTTCAGTCAAGGGTTCGTCAACGCTCTTTTTTTTTTCAATAAGAAAGGTGAATAACTAGGATTCATTTCTTTTCAGGAGTCGAAGAGGTTTTACGAGACTGTAAATACAAGAATCACGCAAATAAACAACAACAAAGTGTCATCTGTAGAACATCAAATGATGCCGTACTCTTTTGAGATCACTCATCCAGTTACAACCACACCATAACATCGAAGATAATAACTCACTACCTTTTTATTGTGCTGCAGAGCTGCTGTCTGCTTCCTGCCCACTTCGCTGACTGTTAAGCGAAGCATTTTTAAAGGCAACTGTTTTCAGCATTCTGAGTTCACCAACTTCTCCTAAATGATTTACTTTGCCAGCCAACAAATGACCTTTGAACAAAAAAATACAGCTTTATTTTACACTCCTGTTAGGTCCTTAGGTTGACTTCTCATTACACACTGTGCAAAACTACCAAAATGTCCATTTTAAACTTCACCAAATTTAAAAAAAAAAGGCAAAAAAAGCCCCCGTCCGCTGACACCAGCCTGTAGAAGCTTCCAACCTTCCGTTCGAACCCATCCGGTCACACGTGCTAAATGCCATGTCCGATGCACTCAATACCAACAGCCTGGATTTATACAACAACACACACACACAAAAAAAAAGCCACAGAATATCATGTGAGACTCTCCCATATAACCAGTGACCCAAGAACTGGGCCAATCAAAGCCCACTCTGTTTATGTCCCTTTGATTTTTTTTTTCTCATTCTTGTCGTTGATCCTGTTGCAGCTTTTAGATAATGCTAATAGATCACAGGCCAACGGGACGGAGCAGGATAATGGAGCTTTCATTGCAGCCTGATTAACTTGGCTGTAGGGTTCCACCTCACCCCTTTCGGCATGATGGCCCTAATTAATAACGATTGCTCCCCAAAATGTGCAAATGGAACGATAAACGAAGGACCAACTAATTAACTGCAACCATTTCTACTAATCATTAGTTAACATCCCGTTTTGTCATCATTACACTGATGCGTGTGCAAGGGCAGATAAAACAGGCCAGCCCTTCTTTTTTTTTCCCCCCTGCCCCACCATAAACCCCAACAGCCATATTTTCTGCCCCCTATAAAAAGACTTACAAGTAATTAAAGCGAAGGCCCGAGTAAGGCTCGGAAAGTTCGATCACTAAATATTCCACTGTAGGCCCAGACGTGGCCATTTTTCCTGGGAAAATGTGCTGAAATCGTCCTGTCCGCTCCTCTTTCACGCCTGTCAATAGCAGATAGGGTGGGAAATAAAGCAAAAAAAATACACCGGGAGAGGCTGTCAGCACTCAGCCTCTCCTTCGGACTGCGGACTGTTCCAAGCCATTTATTTGGGTGACTTCTTCTTTTTTTTTTTCTTCTTTTCTTTCCTTTTTTTTTTTGCCGACGTGGAAGTCGGAGCCGGTGCAATTGCTGCTGTTTTTCTTTATGGCCGTGCGATGCGGCTCCCCTTCTTCTTCTTCGGGAAAGGGGGATGCTGAGACGCGCTCTTCATACTCGGGGGCCCCCCCTCGAATTTATGTGCCGCTTCCAGATGCTGAGGAATCGACAGGGCTCAATGATGAACAGGCAGCGTCAGCCACGCTGCCAATCAAAAAGTTAATAGTCTGTCCATCGAGGAAGGGAAATGACCCCCCGGGCTTCAAGGTTTGCACATCTCTCTCTCTCTCTCTCTCTCTCTCTCTCTCCCTCTCACTTCAGATGCACGGAGCAACTCAAATCCAGCTGACTTTGACTTCATGTGCGTAATGTTCCTCGTGTGCATGTCACTTTTAATTCCCTCCTTCTTCAGAGGCCCTTTGCAGATAGTTTGGATATTTTACACCAGCAATAAAAGGGAAATCTATGGGTCTGGTTTACCAATATCCTGAATAATGGGTGTCGACTGCAAACGCATACAAAGAGATTGCATTTGTGCGTGACTAAGGCAAATATAAGATGCAATAATGCAAGTAATGGAATGTGCAAACGACAATATTCAATCGAAGGTTTTGGAGGAGTTAGAGCTGGCGTTTGCCGTCAGAAGACAGCGCGCATGGTCGCACGCTTGAGCGAAATGTGACGCAACTGAGTCGGAAGTGTTGGCGGAGGAAGTCACGATGTATTTCATCGTAAATAAAGCAGGACATAAAGGAAACACAGCATTGGAGATGATCTGTCAGAATCAGATGGCAAGACCCCAAGCAAACAATGCACTGACAGTGGAAATGGAAACAGTAGCAGCGTCTCGGGTCAAGGCCGAGCCAGTTCGTGCCTCATAAGGGATGAAGGAAATCTGAACAATGCGAGCGCTCGTTTGCCTGCGATGAATCCATCCATCATCAGAAACGTTGTCCTGTATTTTACAAATTCAACAAGAGTAAATGTTGAGTTGTACACCTATTTTGTGCGCCTGACAGTTGCAGTCCTCTCTGTCCGTACATCAGCTTCCGCATCGTTTTGCACGCAATATCAAGCTTGCAATCTTTTTTTTTCTTTTTTTTATTACATGCACAGACCGTTAGTGGATCAAGGCCTAATTTACTTAGAGGGAAAAATATAGACAAACGAGCGCTCCCCAGTTTTCTCGCCTTCAGCGCCTCCGTCTCCCGTATTGTTTCTCCTCTCTGCACACCTCATATGTGCCGTCCTCAGCTGAGAGCTTAGGGCGGTCTTTGTCAATGCTAAATTGGAAAGTAATCCTGTTATAACCTCGCAGAGGTTATGTGTGCGACTGGGTGATTAAAATTACCGGCAAATATTCCAAAGGAGCCATTAGTTATTGGTGCATGAAAGACACAGAAGGAGAGCGCTGCTCTCTTATTGCTAATACTCAAAAACGCTTTAGAGAACACTATGTATGGTAATGGCAGAGCTGTCAATAGCCCGCTTCCAATGGCCTGATTTAGTAAAACTTTTATGAAGACAGTAAATTTCATGTCTTATTTTCTTTGATCCTTCCAAAGGAGGGAACGCGGGGGAAATCGATAGCTCTCCAGACTGGCCCTGAATTTTGCCAACCTCTAATTATTATCTGGCTCATGGCGATGATCAGCGAGTAATTGCAACCACTGGGCTTCTGATGCCAGTGACAGGTCCAATAGCAAATGTCTACATGCAAAGCACTTACCTGGCTTAGTGCAATCTATACAAGAAGGTCACACTCCCTGCAGAGATTCAGCCACGGAGTGATGCCGTCAGGGCTGCGCTCGAACCGTTGCTTTCATATGCAATTGATAACGATCTCATGCACGAAATGCACCCCCCCCCCCCCTCCTCAAAGTTCGGTATTAAATCGGGGCGTCACTCGGTATTGCCGCCGCTGCATCTGTGTCCAGAGCGTTTTATGTTTGCACCGTGGATCTCGTCCAACGTGTCCGTTGCTAATGACTCCGCTGGTCATTGAATTTGATGCAGCTCATTTACAGCCAAACAAAAGGGCGGTGTGCAGAAGCCCCGACAACACCCCCCAGTCCCCCGTCCCCCCCCCCCCCTTTCCGATGCAGTGTTATTGATATTTGGCTGGCTGCATCATAAAGCTCAATAATCTCCTTTGACTAGAAGTTAAGTGATGGAATTCATTTCAGGGGCCTCCGCTTCATCATCGACAAAGAGCTTGTTGACACTTATTCGTTTGAAGGGGGGTGGGGGGGGGGGGGCTGAGAGCAAAGAGCAGCTTCGGCCGCTGGACACGAGCGCACCGGGCAGATCATGCACGTCGTGGACGCCACTTCTTCACAGTTGGCTGCTCTGATTGGAAAGAATGACTCGCTGAGGTCGTTTCTCATTAAGAATTGTGTCCCTGTTATAAAATCAGTCGATTGGACTGCAGTTGTTAGTTCATATTGTTCAGATTTTATCCTTTTTTTTTAATTGTTCATCATTGCATAGGTTGCCAGACAATCACTGATTGATGATCAGCTGAGCAGTAACTTTGCAGCGACGGAAGAAGGCCATTTCCCCCCCGACCACTGATGGAGTTTGTTTATGGTGCGCCAACAGTCAGATGACACTGACGGGCCCTGACATTGACACGAGTATCTGACGGAAGGGGGGGGGGGGATGTGGGGGGGTGGGGGAGGAGTGACAAATAATCGGGGAATTAGAAATTAATGATCGTGCCAGTATGTAAATGGCAATTAAAGGACAAGCAGTGCTCCGGGCTCTCTGGCCCAAACTGCCTCCATTTGTTTGGACAGGGACTGACACACACATGCACACACACACAAACACACACACACAAACGAGCGCTGGTGTGAATGCATGCTTGCCATGCATATCGCGGCCGTGACACACATCCATATGGACATAAAAGAAAATAAATCCACAGCGCCCTGGACCACATCAAATCAATCGGCCATAATGGCAGGGCTGATCATTACGTGCTGCTTCTGTTTGTTTAAATGAGGAGTGTGCGAGAGCAGAACGCAGGTGTCGAACCGTTCTTAACTTTCGCAGAGCTTTTCCGGCGGGTTCCCTAGCAGCTGGTCACGGAACCCGTCAGGAGCCTCCTCGTATTCTGGGTCAGAGCTCGCGGCCTCCGACCAGGACATCGTCCACTCTAAAAAATGTCATGCGGTTCCTCAAGTGTAATCGGTAATTGTCGGTCTGCAATTGAGGTGGAAAATATCAATCTAAAAAAGGGGGATGGAATGAAGTGATAACGAAAGTGAAAGTGTCAAAAAAAAATCCAGAGGACGATTCATCCATTCAGAAAATTCAAAGAATGGCTTTGGTCCTTTGACCTCTGCAGGACCGGCACCATCTGTGTCCCGTCACTGGTATGACGTGTTAACAAACCAGCGGTGTGTGGCCCGTGGTGGGGCCGCTCAGTGAACGCAGGATGGAGCGGCGTGAACGAGCCGACAGTCGTGGGCCCGTGAAGGGATGTGGTGAGAGACAGTCGTCCAGTTGGCAGCCGGCACTGCGGACTGGAGTGCTGAGCAGAAGCTCTCTGGTTGTGGTGACGCTGGAGTTAAAGCAGTGAAGAATGGATGGATGTGAAGATAACCAATCAATTTGCATCTTTACAAAAGGAGCTGATGGAGGCTCCAGCTGGTCACGCTTAACCCTTTGACTCCAGAAAAAAATGCCTGGAATGACGTACTCCAAAAAAACACACGGGCCTCAGAAAGATCTATTTCAAGCCTTCAAGTCACAGTGTCTTTTTCTAAAGTTGTAACTAATCATTGATAAAATCTGATTTTGGCAATCCTCACTTTTTGTTGTTTTTTTTGGCTTTTTTTTTAACTGTTGGATGGTAGCACCAAGCAAAAACAGCTACTCCATGCACACAAACACCACTGATCGTCTGTAAACTGGAGTCTCAATGTACCAAATTTAAAAGAATATGAACTGGAAGTTGTTTCAATAAACTCAGTTTTTTCTGCATGTTTCTGGACAGACTCTGCCTGCTCCTTCAACGCTCCTCGAAATTCAGACCCTCCAGTAAAACACCAGCATGGCTGATTTCGGTAATCGGTGTCCAAGAGGCGTTGCGTCCCTTTGGTTGCAGGTAAGTAATAAGGCAACACACCCCACATTCGATAGACAGCACTTATGGACAGTCAGGCCCAGAGGGACACAAAAATTCTGCCGCATCTCACATTTTTTTGAGAAGGTTTTTGGTCAAAAAACAAACAAAACAAACAAAAAAAAAAGACCAGAGTGTGTGGGAATAAAAACGAAGCAAGCCAGCAGGCAGGATTATTGACAGGCGGGGGTAAAAGGCCTGTCTTCTGATGATGAATGCTCATGTGCCGGCAGTGATGGAGGGCCCGCGCTCAAACAGCCGGTCAGCGCTGAGCTAAACTGTCACGGACAAATGAATCCTGCTTGTGCTCTGTTTTGGTTAAAAAGGCGATAATGAGAGAGGGGCGCTGCAGATATATGATGCGCTGGGCGAGGACGCGAATGCATCGGAAGCACTGGATCACCAAATGAGATTTTCCTCCTTTCGACAACAAAAACCTACGGAAGCAGCCTTCAAAATAAAAGCAAACTTTTTTTTTGGGGGGGAAAACTGTAAATTGTTTTGGAGGTTTTTCCCTGAAATATGCAGTTTCTATTTTGCCGGGCAAAACCTCTGCCCCCCCCGGGTTAAAATCACCTCCTCCAGAACCCCACGTTTAAAACCTCTTGTCAAAAAGCATATTAGTACTTTACTCTGACATCACAGGGCCCAAACATTAAAAACACATCAAATCCTGATTTTAAACTTCAATTGCTAAAGTACATGTTACTTTATTTTACCCCGACGGGCGTCTGACTCGCCATGATGGCAGTAAATCCTGTTCGTCTTTGGCCTCAAAGCACAGATATATAAAACTGAAGGCCGAGTCAGTTTCAAACGACTCCACGGACTTCATCGCGAGGTGAAAAAATGCCTTCAACATCTACTTTAGACTTATTTATGCTTATATGATTACACGTTGCCATTTCAAAGTGAGCTGCTTCTGCTGAGCTTAAAGACGTCTCACTGTCACAGAGAAGCCGTACTGACAGTCTATAAGGCATCTTTTGTTATCTTTATAAACTCAAGATCAATTGAGACTTATTGCCAAGTTATGAAGGACGAGGTAAACTTAACAAATATTTCAGTTTGTGACAATCGAACATCACGACTGTTCTTGAGCTTTTATCATTCCTCCTCGTTGCTAAATCTAACCCACAAAGACAAGGAACACAAGCAGTTGTGCGTATATTTCTTGTGTGTTTTACCCCTCAAACGGCAATCTGATTACAGACCAACAAGCACAAGTAAACACGATCGCTTCTCTCTCTCTCTCATGAAGCTCTGAAAACAGTTTTTGGAAATCGACAATGAAGCTACACGGGGGACGTTCCCCCCTCCCACGTCACAGAATTGACACTCCAAACTCAACATCTCTGCGTTACCAGCGAGCGCACTTTTGACACCAGTCGGTTCTTTTTCCCTGCGACATGTTTACAGCACTGCCGCAGCCCCGGCCCCCGCCCCCCCCTCCCCGCCCTCCTCCTCCTCCCACATAACCAAAGTGGAAAACCCTTCCTCTGATCATCCCTCATCATATCCGACCACCCAGGGCATTAAAATGACAGAGTGTTAATTAATCCATCATGCTGCTTAATTGAAATGATGTATGATCGCCATTTGTTTCCTCTGATCCCGGCGCTATTAGCACTGTGTAACTGTATGACTAATTAGCGGGGGGGAGGTTGCGGGGCGGGGGGGGGGGCACTTTTGAAATAATTGGGTGTAATTAATATGTCAGCGGCGTCGAAAAATGACTCTGTGTGACAGTTATGACAAATAGGGAATGTTGATATAATTATGTAATGATCGGGACCACTGAGTGTAACAAATCCCCCCCCCTTCCCTCCCTCCCTCCCCTGCGTCTTGGAGGTGGTGTAAATCCTTTTGGCTCTGCTTTATTTGCTTCTTCACGCGCTTTCGCCACACTTTTCTTTTTTTCCCCCCTCCCGTCACTTTTCTTTTTTTTTTTTTGTTCTGCCGTCTGCATTGGATGTGCCTCTGAAATGATGCTATCTGACTCCCTGCTTTTTCTTCTCTTCTTTTTTTTCCCCCCCTCCCCGATGGTTTCCATGGCAACCGTGTCAAGTGATTGAGGTCAGGGGTCAAACTGACCAATAGCGAGTAAATTACATTTCTCTGAATGATTCCCCCTGAGCTGCTATTGAAATCGAGCCCCGGCCCCCTCCTTCTGATGGATACATCTTGTCATTCACAGTTTAGAAGGCGAAAGGGAGGGTGGGGGGGGGTGAGTACAAACATGACACTGGAGGGGGCGGGGGGGGGGGGGGCTGGCTTCGCTCGAACAAAGGGGGCCACCGAATGAGTAAACACACAAACACACCTACAGGGTTCAGATACACGCAAGATGGCGAACCCTGAGCCGCAGCCGTTTGGCCTCCAGAAAATGAGCACGCGCTGGATAAAAATTTCTCCAAAGAAGAGCCCGAAGACGGAGGAAAAAAGAAGAAGCGGCGCTCGGGTTCCGCCGCGTCCGGCGGCGCCCGCGGGGTGTTTATTAGGGCCGCACAAAGGCGAGCAAATAGAGCAGTTGCCGCTTCCACAAACACCCGGGCCTGAAGGTCACGGCTTTGTCTGAACCGGAGCTCAGTCAATCCCTCAGGCGGAGTTCAAGTGCTGACTCTTCGCCCTCCCTCCGTCCTCTCGCCCTCCTCCGAGAACATCCCACGGAAGAGAGAGAAAAAAAAAAGAGGAAAGAAAGAAAAAAGACGGGAGCGCAGGGAGATAAAAACACAAACGATTGTGATTTATTACTTATTGTGTGGCGCAGAGTCGAGTAGAAGTGTGTGTGTGTGTGTGGGGGGGGGGTAAAAAACAGAATGAAATCCGTTGCAAATTGAATTGTCTTTGTTGGAAGATCGCCTCCTTCAAAAGAGGGGAGGGTGAAAAAAAAAAAATTCTATGACAGAGGCCATAAAGGACAATGGCGCCATAATCTACGGCGACCTGTCCGAGAGGCTGATAAGACATCAGTGAAGGCGGAGGCGCTGATCGATACTAACTATTCATTTCTGAAATTATCTCCACATTGATCCAGGGGACAAGTGCCAGCGAGGCAGGGGCAGGGGCGGGGTGGGGGGATGGAGGGGGCACACACACAGGCCTTAATACAATAATTATATAAAGGGTTACAAGCTCATCCTGTGGACCAATAAAGCCTGTCAGCAGCAGCAGGCACAGTGAAACCCCCATAATCCATCAGCGCATTGGCCCCTGACCTCTGGGCTTGGGAGGCTTTTTTTTCTTCCGCGCAGCCTCCATAAAAGTTGCTCGCGAAAGGACACAATTGCCTGATAGACCTGGATTGGGCCAGAGGTGGGGGAGACCATCGCTGACGCGCTGATGCGCTCGGCGGCTGACCTCTTCTCTGGCCCCGGCCGTGGCGCCCATCCTCCGAGGGGGCAGTCGCTCCTTTCTCCGTCAGGTGTCCTTTTTCTCGATAACCTCCAACTTCGCACCAGCGGTCAAGGGGGGCAGAAAAAGCCTCTGAGGCATAAAGAGAGAACATTTTTTGAGGTCAATAACACTACGAATAATAATAATAATAATAATAATAACAATAATGTTTTTTGAATTAATTAACAGGTGCAGGGTTGATTTTTTTCATGGAAACTACAACAAACTGTGCAGTGGAGACACAAAACAGGAAGTTCCTGCACAAAAAGTGTGAACAGGCCGCACTATTTTGTCATATCTCGAAAAAAGGGTTGTGATTTTCTTCAAGATACTCTGCGCACATTATAAAGATGTCAAATTTCTCTTTCACAATGAAGCTTTAAATTTTATGTGTTAGTAGTGGATGAACTTATTGGTTCAGTCCCGTTTTTTTTTCCTTCTCAGTGACCCTGAAAAACATGACGAGCCCTAAAGAAAAATGCAACAAAACAGTAGAAAATGATACAGTTTGGGCCCTGTCGCGGCGGAGTCTCCGGTCAGCTCTCCCCGCGCCGCTATTTAGGCTGATGACACGGGCGCGCGCTCGTCCATATAAATCTCGCAGGGTGCAGCTTTAAGATCGCCGGCGGTAATCTGAGGAATTATCAAAATGAAATGAATATTCCAGCCACCTGCCATGGCTCAGGCCCGATCGCCGGCGTTCAAAATAATAAGCGGCACGCCATCTGTCTGC
Source organism: Malacoctenus gilli (assembly GCA_032164315.1). Lineage (NCBI taxonomy): Eukaryota > Metazoa > Chordata > Actinopteri > Blenniiformes > Labrisomidae > Malacoctenus > Malacoctenus gilli. Next base: position 15,248,814 of record JASSRZ010000007.1, read on the forward strand.
ATCGCAGAGCATTCGTGCACGATTAAGGACACGTATATAAATATATATAGTTGAAGCAGCCAGTTATAATGCATTATTAAGGCTGTGATGACGATGGCGATGGGTCACAGGGAGAACAGGGTTGTTTTGTTTTTTTTTAAAGGCAGGAACAGTGACTTGAGTGCAGCTGTGGACCTGTTTCCAGCAGCAGGAGCCAGGCTAGAGGACCTATGTCCCCGGTTATCTTAATAGACTAATTGATCTGCTATTGAAGAGGCACGTTCCTCTGAGCATCACCGAGACAGCCCGGCTCCAATCAGACAGGCATGTGTTATCAAACTGGGGAGTCAATTAAGAGAGAGAGAAGAGAGCGAGGGGAGAGAGAGGGAGAGAGAGAGAGAGAGAGAGAGAGAGAGAGAGACTGGCTCCTAACCGCCAGCAGACTGGTCCTTCGCAGAGGGGAAGTCGCTTTCGGAGACTTTCGCCCAGACGACAGACAGGCAGGAGTCGATGCTTCACCGGCGGATGATGGAATATTGTCTGCCGCGTAACCTTGCCGCTCGCGAAAAACCGCCTTCGACGAGTCTCAAAGTCACAGCCGGCATCAAATTGAAGTCTGTGTTGCTACACCGGAGGGCGACCTTTCACTTGGCCCCGGGTCGATGATCGCCCGAACGCTTGGCGGTGGGGAACAGGGGGTCTCCTTTCGGCGCTGCATCGGGCAAGTTGGTACGAACAGCAGTGCGTTGATACCAGGAAAATCCAATCTTCGGGGCAGTTAGACGGGGAATGCCTCAAAATCTGAACACATAGATTTGTTGGCTTGGTTGGCTTTCACACTGGACTTTTGAAAGGTTTGAGGAGTTTGATCCAGGCATCGGAATCGCTGTTGGTAACTTGCTTGATCTCTGTCGATTAGAGTGAAAACTGCTTCAAATATCTTGTTTATTTCTGTGTTCGAGGTTTTTCTTCCACCCCTGCAAATTAACAAACAAACGGCTCCAAGTGCGCCGCGAAATGCTTCTATATCGAACGAACGAGTCACAATAAAGAAAGAGTTGTAGAATTTAAATTCGGCGTATAAGTGCCTGACAATCGGAAGCATATTTTGCCGACACCTGCTGCCGAAACTCATCCCGAGAGCAGAAAAACGCTAACGGCGGTTTTTATGGTTACATCGGGGTTCCTTCTCCACCCGACTACCTCCACAAACGTTCGCTTTCACCTTCTCTCCGAGCTCCTTGAGAGGATGCTTTCTGGAGGGGGTTGAAGAGCAAAGAGGCAGCGTTCGAATACCCGCAAACCCCAGTTGTGACACACCAGTCGCTGCGGTCGCTCTATTCAGTGAATCGACGCAAGCATACCGGGGACTATTCTGAGCCAGCGAGAGGTTGTCGACAACATCCAGCCGCAAGCTTTCCTAACTTCCTGCCGCGTCTGTCATTTGCCATCCCGAGCGAAACCGCACGGTTGCGTTCGTCTCTCCTTCCGAAAAAAACCTCGTTATATTGCCTCACATTTATATCTGCTCATTAAAAAGGTGAAAGCTGGAAAACATCCCATTTCTCAGGTCAACCTCTGCGTGCGATCGCCGCAGATAAACGCAGCCCACGTCCTCCTGCGGCGGCTTTCAATTAAGTCCTCCCGCGGCCACCCGCCCGACGACATCTGCCCGAGCCCTTTTCCTGTTTGACTCGCCCGCGCCTATTTTTAACCCCCCCCACCCTCCTTGCGCCTTCATGTCGGGATCCAGAACGCCTCACTATCTCATCGCCCGGGCCCGAAACTTCTCCGACGGCTGACCCGCAACATCCACCGGCGTTGTGCGGGGAAGTTTGGGCGCCGAGCGACGTCAGCCTAAAAACGTTTGGCCGCCAGAGCCGACGTCCAGGGGGTCCGATCGCTCAACGGATGGTGTGGGGGTGTGGGTGGGGGGGGGTGTGTCGATATCGAACGCGACGTTGCGGACTCAAAGGGAGAAGGAAAACAACATAATGTGGACGTCGGGGGAAGATCGCTGCCTCCGAGATAAGAAGAAAAAATGCTGACGCGTGAACATATGCGGCTCTTTTCAAGCGGCGGACCCAGATGTACTCGCCTCTCTTCACAGTGTAACTTTCATCTGTTATCTCCTTTCAGTGGAGCGCCGGGGTCTCCTCTAAGGGGTGAAGATTACCCCTTAATGCGTATTCTAAATGCAGTTGTAATTGCGTTAGTGATCATTTTAGATACAGCGGCTAAATAGCTCTTTTCACAAAGAGGATGTAATAAATATTGAGAGGACGCGGCGGGGCTTTATCCAGCATTTTACTTAATTGCCTCGGACTGCGCGACAATGGCGGGTTACTGGACTGTGGCGGACGAGCGGCCCGCCACCAGACAAACGGGGGATGTATCTATTATGTGAGCCGCGCCGGGGTCGCCGACCTGCGACAAGCCGAACGGGCCGCCGACATTAGGGATCACGTGCAATTTAATCTTTGCACAAAGTAAGAGGAGGAGCAGGACGGGCAGGGGGAGAGAGAGAGAGAGAGAGAGAGGCAGAGAGAGAGAGGTGGAGCGGGAGAACGGTGGCCCCCCGTCTCGGACTGGCCTGTCTTCCCCCTCGCTCCCCCGGATCCTTGGCGTTTTCTTCTCAAGCCACTCAAAGCACTGTGGCGGATTCCACTCACTCCTCTGACACTTGTATTAATGGTATTTTGGCCCTGGGACTGTAGATGCCGAGAAGCGATTGTGTTGCAGAAGCAGCTGTGTCTCTCTTACTCCCTCTTTCTCCCCCTCTCATACTTTACCAGTGTCTCTTTTACTGACTCCTCTATCCTTCCAAAGCCCCTTTTTCTGTCCATCCCACACACACACACTCTCTCTCTCACACACACACACAGACACACACCCTCACGCACACGCTTGCACCTTCTCCATTCTCCATCCATTCGTTCAGTCATTACTGGTCAGTGTCAGCACTTGAAAACTGTTGTGCTTGCCGAGCCGGTGTCATCACAAGTGGAATTAACCATTTTCCCTCTGCCTGATTGCAAGAAACCCGACTCATTCCAGCACTCCTATACACTCCATCAAGATCCACACTGACAGAATGTGGGGGGGGGCAGCAAGAACCTACTGGCTTCTATTAAAAGCATGATATAACCAGGGCGCGATTCGTTGGGGGCAGGAGGTGGGAGGGCTGGGGGGGGGTTGTGTGGAGGGGGGAGGCACCCTTTTTACACCATCTCTGGGTCCATGCATCCACATTTATTTCCAGTCCAAAGAAAAGAGTGAAATGACTTCTCAGCCCCATAGTCATTGAAGTTATTCCACCCGCAATCATAATGAGTAGATGTATTCTAATACCTGAATCAAGCAGAGCTTGAGTGCATTGAGAGGGACACTCGCGCAGTTAACTCTAAACTCGCACTCGTGCTGCACAGCGTCCAGCCCATTCGAATCAGGTAGGATGCTAGTTTGCGAGCTAAAGCTAAAGCTACTGTATGTCTTCACAACTGGTTCGATTATCAGCTTTAAATATCAAATTTTATCATATTTTATCTGTGCCCTTGTCACTTCTTCTTTCATCATCATCGCATTGAACGGGACACTCGCGCAGTTAACTCTAAACTCGCACTCGTGCTGCACAGCGTCCAGCCCATTCAAATCAGGTAGGATGAGTTGGATGATGGACTCACTGTTTTGTGACACAATCAGTGCATTGATCAACTGTTGATTATTTGGCAGTACAAAACTGTTTTGGACGGGTGCTAGTTTGCGAGCTAAAGCTAAAGCTACTGTATGTCTTCACAACTGGTTCAATTATCAGCTTTAAATATAGAATTTTTTCATATTTTATCTGCGCCCTTGTCGCTTCTTCTTTCATCATCATCGCACCCTGCTTCTAATAAATGTTTAGCAGCCTGTGGAGAGCCTCGCATTGCATCACAGAGACAGAATTCCACAATCGTCCAAACACCCAAGTTTACATTGTCGAGAAAATGTATGATGTATGATTCCGACACCCCCCCCCCCCCCCGGTGCGCTCGCTCAGCAGAGCTCACGCGTTAATCCCGGTCGGAGACCCGGTTGAATAACATGTAATCAGCCACCCTCAGGTACGAGTGAGTTAGGTCAGACACACACACACACGGAGAGGAGGGGGGGCCACACGGCCAACAAGAGCCCCCACCAGACTTATCTTGATCTGGTGGGGATAACATGCAAAAACTATCCGTGGGCCACCTCAGACAAACACAGCTTACTGTGTCGGATGATGAACGTAATTCCTCGCAGGAAAAGAAGAAGAAGAAGGAAAAAAAAAAATCATAATCGCGAAGGAGGGATTACAGCTAAAATCTTAATATCTGGTATTTAGGCCTCGGGCAGTGGGAGTAATCTGTGGTCTGATCTGGAGACGTTCGCCGCAGATCATGAAATTGCACGAGCGGTACAATACAAATCTGCCGCAATTATTTATTTTCCCTTATTCATGCCGGTCGTCGCGGGAGATTACAAGATTTGCCCGAGATGTGATCCCACCCACCCACCCAGCCAGCCAGTCAGCCAGCCAGCCAGCCAGCCAGCCAGCCAGGACACCCAGCGCTGTGTGAGGTGGCCTCAACTTTCCAGTGAAAAACGAGGAACTTTGAATACCCGTTAGAACCCGGATCAGCTTTCTCTCCTCTTTTTTTTTTTTTTTCTCCTTCTCTTCTCTCACAGCAAGTGCTTTTTGGAGTAATGCTCATATAATCTGACACAGGAGAGAGAGAGAGAGAGAGAGAGAGAGAGAGAGAGAGAGAGAGAGAGAGAGAGAGACAGCGAGAGAGAGAAAGAGAGAGAGAGAGAGCGAGAGGAGAATACAAGGGTCTCTCAGTTAATGTATCATCATCTGAGTGGGTTTGGATTGGAGTTATTAGAGTATTTCACTTCATTGCATGACCTCCTGTTCCTCCTCAGATCATGAATCCTATTCATTACCCAGTCCTTCTGGAGTGCCCGCCTTTATAATATTACTCAATTTATATTCCGAAGCGGGCTCCTGGGAGAGCGATCAGCGCTCCGAAACAGCGACCCCCCCACCCCACCCCACCCCCTCCTTCACCCACCTACCCCACCCCCCCCACCCCCTATAACCCAATCACAATATTTAAAGGGCAGCAAAGAGCTTTTTAATGCGCGTCGTAGATAACCATTTAAAGTGGATTGCTTTGGTTTAATATGACCTTAACAGGCTGGCAGTCACATGTGAAGAATGAATAAGCTAATCGGAGAGACGACGGGGAGAAAAAAAAAGGATGAAATCAAAAAAGAGAGAAAGAGAGAGAGAGAGAAAAAAAAGGGCAGAATATGAGAGATTTGTTTCAGCGCGCGCTGGCCTCTTGACGGCCGCTGAGAGGAGCATGATGGAGAATCACAAGCGCGTGAATGAAACAGGACAGGCGATGAATGAAGCGACCGCTGGCGTTTCTCTTTCTCCAACCCCCCCCACCCCCCTCGCCGCCTTTTCCCGGAGTATGAACTGCTTTATCATGATAAAAGACAAGACAGGTATAAATGACACATTTACATTCCCCCCATCAAAGAGAAACTTGTCTCAATCTCGATGAAAGCAGCTGTAGATCAGGGGGGCTTTCCGTGGGCTTCGGCTTGGGCGAGGGAGGGGGGGGGGGGGTTGGAGGGGGGGCGGGTGGTGTTGGAGGCAGTTACAGGACTACAGAGTGGCAGCGTGTTTGCTTAGATGTTTGCATTTTTAAGCTGTCACAGCATGTCTTTGTCAAGACACCGCGTCGGCGATAAATCACATTGGTTTGCGAGCGCTCGGCTCCGGAGGACGGGGTGTGGGGGGGGGGGTGAAATGCGGTTTACACTTTCGACAAATTCCTCCCCCGGCAGATGCCTGAAAGTGAACTGCGTCGGGGGCGGGGGGGTCCGTACAGTTTAAACAACGGCACCGCTTTTATTCGCCAAATACACAGAAAGCTGTTAAAAAATTGGCGACGATATAAAAAAAAAAACAGGGCAAGGCGAAATTGGCTCAAGTTCCTCGCTTAAAGGTGCAATGCGTGAGATTGAAGTCACGCGCCTTTTGCGGCGCGGGTGGCAGCAGCGAGTAACTTTGAGCTGCTATCAGCTCTCAGTTGCAGTTAAATATTGATGGTGGGGCCACTTCCTCAGTCGTCGAGTCACTTTGACGTTTTTTTCCACATACAGTCCCAAGAACTTTATCACCCTGAACTTATTTACCAAAGTTTAGGAATCTTGGCTCAATAATCTGCGTGGTTTGCGTTTGATATTCCGTTCAGATTGATCCAGGGCCGGATTTAGACAGCCCCACTAGGGGGTGCAGGTAGAATATCAAGGCGGGGGCAAGTGTGGTCATGCCGCTTGCACAGTCGTAAGATTTTGGGGGGGGGGGGGGCAGTCACGGCATTTGGGGGGGGCATTGCCCCTCCGTGCCCATGCCTACATCCAGCCCTGGGTTGATCGCTTCTTCAGGAATTCAACACATTTTTATCGATTGTTTTGATGAATTTGTTTCAGCGTGCGCTCTACGTTTAGATCTGCCAGCTTGCCGGCTGTTCCTCCACGGATCCGCCTGCATCGAGTCAGAATACGCCGAAGCTCGAAAAGTCCCTCCTCCTCCTCCTCCTCCTCACCTCCTTTGATTCCAGGCTGGTGTTCCGACTCTAAAACCCCCCTCTGAAATCACCCCGCTTGGCAAAAGCGGCGCCGGCATTATCCGTTTTCCACCGCGAGCTCCAACTCAGTGCTGCCGCCGTGGCGATCTTGGCACGGAGGGGGACGATATTTATCGGCGCGCGCAATCTCGGCTCCGGCGCGGGACCGAGCGTCGCTACGGGCGGGTGCAGATCGCCTATATTTAGATGAACCCTGATGTCCTTGGTATTAATCACAGTCCATAACCAAAGGCATCATTTCATCTTAAAACCTGACCAGATGAAAGAGCGCACCCCCCCCCATCCACCCCCCCCCCCCCTCCCGCCTCTTTCATTAGATAAAGCACAGCGACCCTGTGAAATTGACAGGCATGCACATGGACGAGAGAGGAAAATTAAGCATGAATGTAATTTATTTACTCACATGGTAACTTTTTCTCCCCCCCCCCCCATCCAATGTGCTTTGTCACCATGGGAGGGGGGGGGGAAACAATGCAGAGGTTCATCCCCAATGCTGTGCAATCTAAATGATTGAACACATTGTGTTTAAGAGGGGGGGGGAATTAAAGGCAGAATAAATGACCTTGGCGATCAAAAAGAAAAAGCAAAGAAGAAGCTGCTTCATAAAAAGCAGTTCGCGCGGCCCTGATGGATGCATCACCAGAGACCGTGTGTTGGCCGAGTCGCCGGTCAAAAGTCGCGATTTAGGGATTTAGTGCTCCGTCAATTTTTTTTGCTCCGTTTCGTTCAGATTTTAATTAGCAAATGAGCTGCTCTCACGGAGGAATGACGGATGCGCCGGCGTAACCGTCTGCCTCCGGTGTGAGTGAATGAGTGCGCGTAAGCGCGCGGTATGATATACGGCGATGGGTTCGGGACGGGGGGGGGGGGGGGGCGCGAGCGCGGGGCAAACGAGCTACAACCATTGCATTAGCGTCGGCGAATGGGGACGCGAAAGGGAAGGGGGGGGGGCGGTGACTGTGTCGGGGAGCCATATCGCTTCCTAATCGGACGGATTTGTCAAAACGTAAACGTGTGATCGAGGTGATTGCAGGGGCGGCTTGGGCCGACGTCAGAGTGCGATTCAGCCTCGACCGATGGAGAGCTCTTAGAGAAATGATTCGAATTAAGAAACTATGATGTTAGAGCCACTTAATTTATTGTCTATACATTAAAGAAAAAAAGTCTGGATACCTTTTTTTTGGCTATCGAATGCATCACTCAGCACTCTGACAAGTACTTTCCGAGAACAGAGGGGCGTAAAAACGCCAGTTTTTCCTGGTATTGTGAAGCAGAAGCGTCGCGTAACTGAATCGTTGATACCGATTTAACGAGTCGGAAGGGAGCAGCACGGATCCAAGAGTTTACCGCCACTGTTTCGTGATGTGATTGGTGCTTGTCTTTGAATGATCTGAGTCTAGTAGAAATGGACAGCGACCAAATGAAGGTCGTTGGCCAGAAAAATAGGACCGTGGGAAGAAGCGAGCGGAGGGAAACTTCTGTTCCTGTTGAACGTGAGGCGTTGCGTCGCCTATTTACACTGCTGCAGGTTAAGAAAGGAGGAAAAGTTGCCTTTTTTTCCCCCCTCCTTTTTTTTTTTGCGCCCGTTTGGGAACATTGACCGTGCAAACCGGCAATCCTGGATGCTGACTGTACATTGGATCAGTGCTTATAGGGATTGATACCCTCATAGACGCATCCCATTGGTTGCCGAAGAGCCGGCATAAATCATCGGCCGCCCGCTGATATACAAACCGCATGATAAATGTTTAGCGACCTTGTGATGAAAACAATTATTTGGGCTTTTAACTTTTTTTTACCCCCCCCGCTCTCTCTTCTTCTAAATCTGCGTGCACAATGGAGCCATTATGGGGACAGAAATGGTGACAAATAACGGCGAGGCGCCACGAAACGCTGCCGTTCACACTTTCCCAGATTAACGTCATTTGTATCAGTTTGGCGCCGCCGGAGGTTGGGGGGGGGGGGCCGGACCGCACGATGGAGGAGATCCGAAGCGTCCTCGGCTAAATCTGAGGAACGAGGGGGGGGGGGGCGGAGAGAGGCACGAGCGAGAGAGTGCGGCGGGTGGTGGCGCGTGTTTGTCACGGCGGGGAGGGATGACACTTGGGGAGGGTGGGGGGGGGGGGTTCAAAGGTGGATCCGAAGCAACAGAAACAGAGGAGCGTTACATTTCCTCTGGCCACCCTTAAATAATGTCCGCAGGCCCAAGTTATTAACCTCTTTGAAGCTCGCGGAGCAGAGCAGCGGCGAGCCTGCAGTCAGGCCCGGCCGCGGTCAGGGGACAGATAGCAGAGATAATAGAAGTGCACGTGGAGGAACAATGCGCTCGTGTATCTGGGGAGGCGGGGGGAAAAGAGGAGTACAAGTGCAAGAACATGGACCAAATAAAAAGAGAATAATCCCAGGCACAGATAATCAATGAAGAGATGGTTGAAAGGAGGATGAGAGATGCTCTTGACTTCCCTGCCTCACTCTTCTTCTTTTTCTCCTTCTTTTTCTTCTTCTCTTTCTTTTTTGTGTGTGTGTGTGTGTGTGCGATTCTATTTGCAATAGAGTTTATGATGTGTTATTCCTGCCCTCCGCGGAGCGGCCGGGGCGGTGTGAGGCGGCACGGCGCTGCTCCGAGGGGGCGTCGGTGGAGGCTAAGGATGCTGGTTCACGGAGGGTTCACCCATTACCCGGGCCCTGCAGCCAGCTGGGGGGCTAACCAGGATGATCAGCGCGAGCCACAGCCTGCACAGGCCCCAATGATTTTCACATCAAGCCGCCTGATGTACAGCTCCGCCGTCTACCAATCGCTCTCCCATATCGATCCCCCCTTAAATGAGCCTTCCCCGCTTTGTACCATGAGCAATAATTAAAAAAGCAGCACATTGATTTTAACTAATATTATGAGAGATCAGGATGTGCACATGCTTACAAAACAGCTCCGAAGTCGCTTCGGCGGCCGTCGGCAGCGGGAAAACAAAGCGGTGCCGGGGAGGCGGAGGGGGGGGGGGGGAGTTGATTAAATTCGAGGAAACAAAAGGATGCAAACACAGTGAAATCAAACACTGTTAAAGTGTTCGGCTGGAGCTGCAAAGTACGCACAGCGCTCGCTCAGGCCCTCCGGAAACCGGCTCCACTGGCCCTGGGTACACTGCAGTCTTATGATACATGCTAATATAAACCCTGGGATCTGAAATGACACAACAAAAGCACGTATTCGAAAGGGCAACTTCCAGTTATATTGTTAACTGCCGATGAATCAAACAAGCTGAATTTGGGGGTTTATTCCATGTTTTTGCTTTTCGAAACTGTCTTGTTTTTGCATTTTTAACAGTTGTTAATCGAGGAAAAACCCATTCAGACGTTGCAATCGCATTCCTCTTGCTATATCACGTGTAACTGCAATGGATCTTTGGAGACAGACCAAGTTGCATGTCGAAAAGTGTAAAAAAAAAAAACAAGCAAGGAAACTGGAAACGTTGAGGTTTTGGACCAGCAAAAAGTCCTTAAATGTGACTCAAAGTGCGAAAACTGTCTTAACTGAGCTGAAAAACCCTGAAAATATCTTCAAAGTGAAGCAAATCTATCTTCTGACCTGCAGGATCTACATGCGAACTTGAAATTTTCCGTTTTGTCAATCAAACACGATAAAATGCAGCATAAACTTAAAAACACGACAATAATACATTCTTATTTAGGCTCACAATGAACAACATTGACATTACTACACTTTTCACACATCAAGTTCAAACATTTTCACGTCTTTAATGACATTTTTATTGACTCACCACGTGCATGACACTGGTTCAGTGCCCGTCCGTCAAAAACGAGAAGTATAATTATCACTTCTGATGTACGCATACACGTACGCGGCTACGTAGTACTTATGCGGCCGCGGGGGGAACTCCGCTGACCGCTGTGCATCAGCCTCTCCGCCGTTCCGTGACCATCCTCAATGACACCGCGGAAGGAGGAAGCGGCTCGCGCATTAAAAAAGAAGGGCCCTCGCCAGAGCACTCAGCGGCGCCCTCTGTTTCACTGTGCATCTGTGGCTACCTCTGAAAATGCAAATGGAGGGGGTGGGGGGGTGGGGGGGGGGCCTTATGACATTAAAGCCTCCCACGCAGAGGCTCGACATATGCTGCGACACCGCGGACGCTTTAATGCGCCGAGTTAAGTGGCGCACGCGGGAGGGGGAGCGGGATCCCCCCCCACCCACTCGCCGCCCGGTCGCCGGGCTTGACGGCGGGCCCCCCTCGCGGACGCTCTCGGCCGCCGCTCGGCCATCGCGGCTCCTAACGCCGGCGCGCGCGGGCCGTTAACGGCTCCCATAAAGTGACCGAGGGGCCCCCCCAGCTCCCCCACCCCCTAGCCTCGACTCCTGCGAGTGCCGTTTGCCTCTGCGGCACGCCGGCGTCCCATAATCCTTAGCATATGGCCGGCGAGCGTCGACAGGCATGAAATTACATCAAGGGCATTTTTTGATAACTGTCGATACTCTCGCAAAGACGGTCGGCCCTTATTGACGCCAAAGTCAAGGGCTGCTCTGTGCGCGTGTGTGCGGCGAGGAGGGGGGGGGGGGGCGTCTGGGTGCGAGGAAGGGGGAGGGGGGCTGCAATGTCAGACGGATGCCAGCGAGAGCTGATCCAGAGGGAGCCTGCTCTTTATTGATATGAGTAAATTGATATTGATAAGGATTTGGATTGCTATGGATCGCGTTAAGCAGCGCTAGAATAGAGAGGTCCTCAAAAACAGATTGCGGTCACGGAGTCACTTTATTAGACGCCTTCTTCTTCTTTTTTCTTTTTTTTGGGGGGGGGGGGTAAGGGAGGGGGGTGGGGGTAGGGGGGCCGGTCCGTTCTGAAGTGCAGTCATTTTAATTCCATGCATTTTGGCTTCTTTTTTTTTTTTACCGTGCTCATCTGGAGGAGGGAGACGATGCAACATGTTGCTGAGACGAGGCCGCAAGTTGAAGAAAAAAACCTGGGACTCCGCGAGTATTTTTACCAAAAAGCTGGACCGAGGCCTGTAAGAACATGAGCCCGTGCACCTCCATAAACGGTTCCTCCGGCAACTTCTGGTGATTTGCTCGACTCCGATGACCAATCGAAAAAGCGGAAACTTTCTGATCCACAAAAATCCACAAAAAATTGAACATTTCTTAAGATTAATTCTTGAGAAACTTGAAAATCAAGAACCAAAAACCTTTAATTTGGTGTATTTATACATCTCTCTTTGAATAGTTCCACTTGTAACAAGACTGGAATAAACATTCTACCTATGAGAGGGGGGAGGCTAATAAAAAAACCCACAGACCTCTCCCTGTGTGACGGCAGGACGAGTCCCCTCACAGAGCGGGATTAAGCATATGTACAATTATAGCATACTATACTGCCACCTAGTGATCACTGAATATTTAGATGTTATTCTCAAGCATAAATTACCTGCTTTTTCAGAGCAGTTTTAGAGAATAATCATAACACAGTTGTTCTATGAGAACATTTCAATCTCTCGATGATTGGAAGCAAATGGAGTGAGTTGAGGCCTTTATTCAACGGCGGTAGGCGGAGCACGCGACGCGTCTTTTGAGGTACAAACGCAGAAGAAGCCCTTTTGTCTCGGCGACTCTTCCATTCATCAGATTTAATAATCAATAGTCAGGATGCCAGAGGCATTATGTAAACCAGGGGCCATGTTAAATGTCCCTGGAAACGGATTCCCGTGGGAAGGATGTATTTGGATGGGAGGCATCAATAACGCTTCCCGTCATGGCTTAAGGAGCGCGGCCACATTTCCGCGCAAATATAATCTCGTTATTGGCTGCGCCGAGCGGGCGCGGACCCCCGTTCCAACTTCTGGGAGACGTGCCGATCGCGTCCCGC
>JASSRZ010000007.1:15286530-15301323 GCA_032164315.1 Malacoctenus gilli
GCGTGACAGCTGGTTGCTGAAGATGATCAGAGAAAGTGCGATAACCAGGATGCCTTCCAACTTTCTGAATGCAATAAAAGTCATTTACCATAAGGTGGAGTTGGAAGCTTAGCATAATGAAACGGAAGTTAATTTAAAAGTGGAGCCATTAGTGAGCTTGACTGAAAATGACAGCTGGAAAAGGAAAGGAGATTCAACAAGTCTGTCTCCATCCATCATTTCGTATATGACGTATATTGCTCGACACTCAGAGGTTTTATGTGCGTGTCATATTCCATGATTTGACACAATTTCTTGCGTGCCGATTCAAAAACAGACTGCGGGCTGCAGTTGGCCCAAGAGCCGTAGTTTGGACACCCCTGGTGCACAGTTTGAGTTTGTTTTCAGTAATAAACAGAGTTCTTTGTCTCTGCTTGTAGCCCTGTAAGAACACTTGAACGCAGCACTGAGCTCCTCTCAGTGGACACTCAAACCTTCTGCTGTGGAAGAAGCTCACAGCAGCACAGAAACACACACACACACCATACAATTGGATTTTTTTTTAATGGGGTTTATTTATTGACAAATTTCATTGACAAAGACAGGTGGGTGGACCAGAGCACCTGGACACCACCCACACAGACACAGAGACGACATTTGGGGAGAGAGGGAGGGTGGGAAGAAGGCTCGGCGTCCAGGTCAATGCCTCTTTCTTCCAGTTCCTTCTTGAGCAGGTTGATAATCTGCGTTTTCCACCTGCAGTAATTCCTCAGCTTTTCAAGCTGTCCACAGCGTCAGTTTCTTGACCTCGGCAGTTTCCTTGTCCACCACTTTCCTGTCCACAAATCCCTCTTTGCCCTTCAGCTGCTTCCTGAGCAGCGTTGCAGCCTGGATCTCGGCCTTTTAAGTCGGCCTTCCAGAGCAGCCAGTTTGCTGCTCCAGTCGGCCTCCTTCTCGGCCGTCTTCTCTCTCAGCCTGGTCTCCTCCCGCAAGTCGCTCAGCTTCTCCTCGCTGCGCTCCTGCGCGAGGAAAAGCAGCTTCCTCTCGTAGCCCTCGGTGAGAGCTCGAGAGCCGGCTGCCGCCTTCTTGAAGGCGCTGTAACGGGTGTTGTTTGGACCCAAATGCAGTACACTGGAGAGCAGGAGGAGTCGGTAATGAATCAGGTTTTATTTCCACGACCAACAAGATACGGAGCAGTACGAGTGGCCAGGAGCAGGCGTGGAGGGGTCAAAACCAGAAGAGCTGTCCACGGAGGCAAAGGCACTGAAGGGGAGCAGGCAGGAGAGCAGTCAAGGCCAGGCAGAAGAGTCTTGTTCCATGGAGCAGTCAGACAACAGAAACGCCGAGGCAGGTGCAAGGTCAGGGACAGAAGGCAGGTGAGTTTACCGGAAGGCAGGCGAGAAGGACTGGTCAGGAACTGGCAGAGTTGGCGACGGGTGATCAGGCTGGACGACGCTGAAAAGACTCGCATACTGCAGAGGAACAATCTGGCAATGGGAGAGCGCGCTGGGGACGTTCATAAACAGGACTGATTCGGTGTGCTGCAACAGTGTAGACAGGTGAGCAGAGTTCCTCTGATGAGGTGTGAGGAGCCGGCAAGTGGAGTGGAGCAGAGGGATGAGGAGCGAGACAGAGACTGTGACAGGCGTGGCTGAGAGCGGCGGAGCTGTTGCTGTCCTCCAGCTGCAACTTGTGGAGCTCGGAAGTCAGCGGGTGGGCTTGGCGCTGGTGCTCCCTCTCTCTCTCAGGTCCCATTTGCTCTGCCAGGCTTTGGTGACTTCAGCAACTCTGGCGTTGATGAGTCTCCTCATCTTGCTGCCGTCAAGTTCCTCGGGGGCCCGGCTGGCCGCCTCAGCCTTCGGCTTGTTGTGGCTCTCTCTCAGGGTCTCAGGATAAGATAAGATAAGATAAACACACAGGGGGATGCAGAAAGAAGTTTTCATCAGGTCACCAGAGAGCCGATTGATTGTGTCGGCCTTCTGCGTCAACTTTATCTTGAGTTTCCGCATTGCGGCCTCCATCTCTCTCTGGTCCCAAAGAGATTGCCACTTTTGCCTGACCTTATCACAGGCGTCGTCCACCAGCTTCTGCGTGTCCCTGCGGTGGGTGTCCAGGTCGACGTGTGCTGCTTGAAGTTCCTCCTTCAGCAGGCGGATCATCTGCGTTTTCTGCTGGCAGTCCCTCCTCAGGTTTTCAACCTCGGCACTCAAGCTGGACTCCCGCTTGCCCCGCAACGACTCCCAGTGTTTTTTTTTAAGTCGGCAGTTTCCTTCTCCACCACTTTCTTGTCCACAAATCCTTCTTTCTCCTTCAGCTGCCTCCTGAGCATTTCAGCCTTCCAGCTCTTTATCTTGCAGCACACTGTTGAGCGCGTCCAGATGACGAGCCAGAGAGTTGATCTTCTGGCTGTCGGTATGCCGCTGAGCGTACATCTTTGAACGACATTCTTTTAACCTGGAACAGTCAATATAATTCAGACACAAATTTAGCTTTAGCTTTTTTTAAAAATTAAAATGCCGGCCAAATTTCATGAATCTTGATGTTTCGACTGAAAAATCTTTGAACTTTGTCTCCTGCAACATCTGCTGTGACGGGCTGCCGCTTGGGGCTGAAATGATGTAGATACACTGAAGAAAAAGGTCTTCTGCTGGTAAAACGTTCTTCCTACTCAGATGTTTCCCCTCACCTTCCAGCTGCTTCACTCTTCAAGCAGCTGATTGGTTGTTGTCGGCTCATTGTAACTAAAGCAATAATTTTACTTCCACCTAGAAGGATCTGTGATCCACCATTTGTCAGTTGATTGGTCGGTTTGCCCCTGATCAAAAACACCAAACCCCCCCCAAAAAAACCCTCTGATGTATTTAGATGAGGGTGGCACGAGAAAGAAGTGTGATTTTGCTGAAAAACACCTCTTCTATTCTGTCATTAAAAGGGCAAACTTGGCGAAGTTCGCCCTCAGCGAGACTACGGACCGCTGTGTTTCCCAGCCAATGTTTGACTCTAGACGTCAGCGGCGGCTTCGTTAAAGTGCCACTTAAATCGATGTTTTTTCACGTTGTAGTGAAAGTCTTCAGCTGGGTGTCAAAAGTGAACATCCTGGAGCATTGTTGTGGAGCCGTTTCAGACTGATATATTTTTTGTGCAATCTTTAATGGCATAACAAGCACATCATAGATGTTGATCAAAATCATGCAACAACTTGCAATTATCTTCTTTTTTCCCACAATTGTGAACGTTTTGATGAATTTCATGCACATAATCCGCGTTTATATCAATTTGTTTGAATCCCAGTCATTGTATGAAAGAAGACTGACCCATCACAGTAAGGGCTGTGACAGAAAACAGCAAGACTCCCTTTGTTGGTGGTCATTTGTGTGATTCATGCGCCTGGCGTGTTTTCGTTTAGTACAACAACTGCACCACCTCTGATAAGTAGGAGCAAACTGGAGAGAAGAAGGATTTCTGTGACATGCTGCGGCCGCAATGGAATCTATTTGATCGAATGCTCGGCGCAACTTTGCCTGCGGAGGAGAATCCGCTTCGATAAAAGCTGGAAAAGCCGGAAGAAAGAAGTTCTAGTCAGGAGTGTGACCTCGACGTGACACTGAGCACGATGGATCATTGAGAGGAGGGGGGTCTCCAATGACTCTACTTTGAAAAGAGAAGTGCTTTTATTAGTCTGCCTGTACGACTGAGTGGGGTTTTTTTTGTGTACACAAGTGGCGACAATCATGCTGATGAATGCTAAGTATACCTGCAGACTCTCATTGGAGCTCATACACTCCAGCGGTCCATCAACATCAGAGTCCTCAGAGTGACTCCCACAGGGTTGAATTGCCAAGACTCCCACCTATGCCTCAGATAAGCCAGTCTACAGCTTTAACTGATGAAGCCCCTTGGCTGAAGAGTGGAACAGGAGGTTTACCTCAGTCAATTTTACTGTGATGAACACATACCAACTCCACATATGTAAAAAAACAACAACAAAAAAGTTTGTCTGACTTCGACTGTTGCTGCGTATCACTGTGTCATGCATCGATGCCCCTATGTTGACCTTATGTTGACCTGAAGGACGGGTCGCAAAGGGAACCAGCCGGAGCTTAAAACAACACAACTTCTCCTCGAGAAGCTTCACTTCAAAGGGGACCAGATCACGGGGGTTGGGGGGGGGGGTCCTCTGGGCTCCAGCTTCGGCTGGCTGACAGGAGTTGGCCTCTTAAGGTCGTGGTTGTGTTGTGTCACAGAGCGAATGAGGAAAGCTGGTGTGTGGTGTGTTGTTGTTTTTTCATGGGGAAGCACTTGCATTGCGATGTGGGAATGGCTGCAGGGAATGGCAGAAATAGCCTGACCCAAACGTTCCAGCCCCGCGGCTCCACATGGGGCTCCAGCAGCTATAGATAAGGGCTGCCTGAGGTTTGGATGGCATTTAATAACAAATGATGGCAGAGAGGCTCGGGGCGAGAGACAGAGGGGGAGACGGGGAGCTCAAGGAAGTTGTCAGCGTTGGCGTTGGTAATAATGATGTATCATGTTATCGTATCATCATTTGATAGACTCCATCCATATGTACAAGTCAAACTTTCTTCCGACGTGACTGCATTTTATTTGGCCTGTTACTTCCTATTTTTATTTGGGGGAATAATTGTGGGCATGAGGACCACGGTTTGTTCCACGCAGGTTAATTGTCTGTGTGTCTCCTTGAGGGCAGAAGGGCACGGAAACAGGAGGATGGAGCAGGACGTTGCCTAGAGAAAATGGAAAAATGATACAGTGGATTCTCTTGTAATGCAGCTAATGGCCGTGCAGGGCCACCGGGTGAAAATGCAGCTCTTCCCTCGGAGTGAGCAGTATGCTGATAAAACATCTCCTAATGAAACCCTTCATTTTCCATGGTCGAAAAACTCTGCGGACTCCATGAGATGTTGATCTGCATGCAAGATGTACCGGATCATCGTATTTTGTAAACTTAGCTCCAGATACTGATTAAATGATCTGAAATTTAGTTGAATAACAAAGTTTCCCAATCTTGAGTGTACAGTCTCTTCCAATTCCCAGGATGCTTTGCTCCTCATGATGTTTTCCAGAGCTAAGTGTAAAAGGGGGTGACTGTGATAAGATATAGTGGCGGTTTCCGGTTAAAGTGGTCTCTTGTGTCTTCAGTCAGTCCAATTTGAGGTTAAAATGCAATCAATGAGAGCGATATTACTTAAACCTGGTAGTTGACAATTACTACGGGCTTTAAATAGACAACTAGGAATACGTGACGACCTCAAAAAGAGCAACATTCTGGTATCATTCCACCTGTTTAGAATCAAACACTGAAAATTGAAGCCAGGCTATTTTTCCTCACCGACTCTGAGATGTACCCACAGTCAACTCTGAAAATGGTTATTGATTTGGTCTGCTGTCTCCCTGTGATATTCTGTGGCAGAGCTATTTTGCTGAAGTTATTGCTTCGGAAAGGGGCCCAATCAGTGCAATTCCCAGTTGTTTACCCCAACTGCGGAGCGTTTGCTCGGGGTTTGTTGTGCAGTATGGCGTCAAGTTAAACTCTATGTACTGTTTTGTTTCTCATTTTGAAAACTAAATTGCTTTTTTTCCCTTAGCCATATCCTTTATTCTATTTTCATTCAGACAACAGTGGTCCAAAATGCTTAACTGACATCTATATTCGAGTAAAATCTTGTACAGTAAACCAAGCAGCAAGAGCAAAAAATGTAGGCCCATTGGTGTACATATTGAACATGTGTTGGATCAACAATAATTTTATTGTTATTTTGATGGAATTCTCCTTAATTCTGTTGATTTATTTGCACTATTGCTTTCATTGCAGTGTTTGCTTTCACTGATTGCATCACGTATGGATGATGACTCAGCAGTGAAACTATGTTTGGAACTTAAAGCACTTTGTCCACAGTTTGCAGCCAGCATGTTTACTTAGATCAAACAGAAAGCCTGGTGGCTCTCTCAGCTACAATGCCTACAATGGCGATAATGGCTTCCCTTGAGCACCATTATTTTGCAGATTGGTGCACTATTTTCTTTCCTTTACAAGAAAGCCAAAGTGACAACAAGTGATTACCACACAAATAACTATGGCAGAAGTCCCACTGTGTCGCTGAGGGCTTATTTTGCAAACACAAACTCTGACAGGACGCCATCGATATTTCAAGCCTGCTTCAAATAGTTTCTCAAAGGAGCTTTAGAAAAGCTTAATGACGGACCTTAGTTTGAGCAGCCACATCTACCATGGGGGGGGGGGCAGTGATCAGTGATCAACTGTCCCCAAACCATCATCAAAGTCACCCCAGACATCGGACAATAGAGCGGAAAGAACAGAATTAAGCGACCGAGATGAGCTGACACGCTCACAACCTCTCGCTCCTTATCACTGCTCTCAGCAATGCAGGCAGATTGGATTCACTCACTATCCAGCCCCAATGACAAGACCTGGGAGAAGCAATCTTGTTGCATGCAGAATGAGTTCCTCCGCGAGAAGCTTCGGAGTGTTTCTCGCACTCCAAAGAGTTCTTTCTTTCGCCACAATTAGATATCAAAGCAACTTTTCTTTACTTTCTTGAAGGTAATATGTCTCCGACTTCAAACAGATCACGTTTACATCAGCAGAGACAGAGAAGAGCCCAATTCAGGCCAAGAACACCATTGGTTTTGACCCCCCCCCCCCCTTCACCACTGTGGGCCCTTGAGCAAGGCCTCCCCAAAATCTCAGTGCTCTCCAGCAACCCACAGTATCTACATGTGTTTGAGGTTAACTAAGATTACGTTGGGTTAAATGCAGAGGAGAAATGACTCTGGGGGGGGGCTCAGTAACATAGAACTTAATCAACCTAACCGAACAAATAGGCACTGCTCAGCTCCACTTCAGAGGCAACAGTATCAAGGCTTTGGATCGATGCGGCTCAAATGAGAAATTGACTACATATCTGAGACGGAGGAGGAAATAAGCCTCGCTCTCTGCTTTTTATTGTTTTGCCGTGGCGAATAAAGATGATTAACGAGGCTTTTCGTTCAAAGGGATGGAAAAAAAACAAGAATATTCTCCTGTGAAAATGAGACGGTAGCTGAAGGTTCATCCTTCAAATTGCTTCGAACCTGAACAATAACTCCTGTGAAGGCAGCGCTTTGGAAATAGTTTCCGCACGATTTTCAAGTCACGAAAGACCTAACTGAGTTCAGCTGATATAAAAGAATGAGATAACTGACGCGCCGCTATAAATCTGGTGAGAAGCAGGGCGTCTTCAGGCCGGGAGCGAATGTGCTGACGAAGCCTTTTCCTGAACTTCGCAGAGAATTGAGTTCTCCAAACAACATCCAGCCGCGTCACCACCGGTAAAGAAGAAGGACCAGCTTTGGAAATGGCTAGATGAAAGAAAGAAAAAAAAAAAAAAGAAGCTTTTTCCGGGCCATTAAAGCGAGCAGCAGGTGTGAGTTATGGCAGACACTCATCGGCACAGGCGCAGCGTGTTGGGCGTGAAAGCTGCAGCGGGGACAGCATCCTCCTGCGAGCCAGGCTTCCTGCCAGCAGCCGGTAAAGGTGGGAGGAAAGTGACAAATCTCGCGGCGGATCTCAGTTTTCTCGAAGACACCGGTGACATATAGGACAAGAGGGTGACACAAAGCATCAGGCGCACAGCAGGTGGAAAGGTGGAACTTTTGTCGTTATCTTTGTCCAACCTGGCTCAATGTAAACATCTGAAAGAACAAACAGGTCTGAATTCTTCTTCCTTCACACGGACTGACGCTGATTCTTCACACGATGTTGCACTTTAGTAGGAGGGCCAAATGGTTAGAGCTCTCATGGTCCACAGGTGCGGTTGTCTGAACCTGTGTATTTGCTCTGGGGTGGACTGGCAGCCCCTCCAGGAGGGACCCCGAAATGAGTGGTGAGTGAGATCTGCGGGAGGAACCCCGGGCTCTCTATGATTATTTTACTTTACTGAAAATATGCCTTTTTTCCAAAGTATCCTTGGGCACAAATTTGGCTCCCAAATTAGTTTAATTTAGCTCAACTTTATGCATTTTTTGCCGATAATATAAGGAATTTTCATGCACTCTGTGATACTGCAGAGCAGATATTCGCAAGATGAATGCTTCTTCGAAAATATATTCTGACAGTTGCAGACAGAACACATCACAACTCGGTGCTTTTCCCTAAGTGCAGCACCAGAGCCTCACTGATCATGACCCACCGTGTGGTCCTCTCCTACTCCTCTGCACACATCTCTTCCTCTCGCCTGCAGATACTAATGTCATAGGCGGGCTCATTTCAAGCCGCAGCACTTACTGTTTCCTGGTTCTCGTCTATCCTGATATCACGGAGTCCCTAAATGTAATTCGTACCATTTCCAAAAAGAGCAACCTTGGTTTTGAAAGTCATTAAGTGTCATTAACACAATCACCAGGAATAATTACCTCTATCTAACACTGTCTGGTTTAGAGTGCAGTCACAGGCCAAAAAAACGATCGCTTTCAGAAAAATGATCTCACTGAAGCTGTTAGAAACTAAATCCATTGCACCTCCTTCACTTTGATGTTCCAGCAATGACAACCATGAAAGGAAGTCTTCACTTCAGCCATGGTGGTCAAAGACGGCTTCTCATGAAGGCCAGTCAAAGTGATAGAGGATGCTATCACAGACCTCGGACTCTCGTTTTTCAGTGTCTCTCTCCGATACCCAGATTATTCTTCTTGCCCCCCCCCCCCAACCCCCAAGGGAGCCCCCACCACCACACTCTGATGCTACCGCTCATGAGTAGGTGCTCCATGGTAATCAGCCTCGGTTCGGTATCTCCAGGGAGGACGGGGTTAACTCAGCCTCTCCTCATTATCGTGGTGACCTTTCCCCGAGAAGTAGGAGACAGAATAAGGGGAGAGGTCGGAAGACGCATTCGTCACATGGGATGAATCCTGTTTTGAATAAGAAAGATGTGACCCCTTTTTTTTTTTAAACATATATTTTTTACTCAAAAGCTGCAGCAAAATGGCACTTCAGGTACGCTCACCCTTGATTTGGTGAAAGTGAGACCTCCTTCAGCAACGAAGACACTGAAAGCCAAAAAGCCGCCAACTCACAGGGGATCTTACTTTTTACTTGCCCTCCAGGCCGACTGCTGAGCTACATAGAGCTTTTACTAAGCTGTAGCGAGTGGTATTTATTGCCCTGTGGCTGGCCGGTACACCCAGACTTCCTCGCTTGTTTTATCCACAGGGACTCAAGGACAGTCAAGCAACACTTTTATTTGTTTCTGGTTCCCAACCGAAGTAGAACCGAGTTTTACTGGGGTGAAAGCAAGCCTCATGTTCGTATGTCACGAGCTGAGACGAGCCTTCCAGTCACAGCTGAAGTCCTAAAAAGTCAGAGGTGACTGTTTGATCTGAAAGTCTGAGGTGTTGTTTCTCACAAACTTTATTGACACACTTGTTGTCCGAGTTCATTCCCGGGGTGCCACTCGGTCAGCCTGAGGTGAGGAACTTTCAAGCAGCTCCATCTCAGGCCCCACCTGATTAGAAATCGGCCTTCGCCTCGCCTCTGGAAAGGAATAACGACGAAAGATCTCGCTGTCACGCAGGCCTCAATAGAGCCTGGAAAAGTGATTGCTTAAGGTGTCGTAAAAAAAAAACGGTTGATGGGTACCAAGCACCTCTTGGCATATCCGTTACCTAATGGATTTTTTATTGCCCCTTTTTACAGTGATGAGTTTGAAAACATGCTCCTCAGCCACGACTTCAGCTGTAGACAGAAACTAAGTAAAACTAAACATTTAGGTGATGTTGCTTGGAGACGTCGCTGTTGTGGTTTGTGTGGTGACAGAGGAGACGACGAGGACCCGGAACTCTCAGCTCTAATGTCCTCCACACAAACTGTTTCTCAGACGCAATATCTGGTCCCAATAGATTACAAGATCTAGACCAGTAAACCCGGTAACTCACAAGTTGGCATCAGATACTCTAGTTGGTTTATTTTGATTTAGGGTTCACGTCCAGCTAATCAATTCTTGATGGGTGTGGACCAGTAAAATAACAGCACGTCAATCCGAAAGTTCTAAATCTTCAAATGGTTTTACTGCAAAAAATTATGAAATATTAAAGAATTCTTGTGCAACCCTTTTTTGACCCCTGGCTCGTTATAAGAGAAAGGAGTGATGACTAAAGTACCCTCTTTCCCTCTACTTAAATTGACATTGGGTCAAAAGAGACATCTCGATGAAAAAAAAAGTCTAGGGTGGAATATAACTCACAATTGAAGTAACTAAGAAGACACACACACATCAAATGCAGTTTTTTTCCTTTTCTGCATATTAACAAAAAGACAACAAATGGCTTAAATAGAAAAACAATTGTGTTTCAACTCGTTTTTTATATTTTCCTTTTTCCCAAAATTCAGATTTTTTTTGTACACTTGTTTGGTTTTGTCCTATGCAAGCTTGCGTTTTAAATCTGTGGCGCGCGTTGGAGCTCAGATAAACAAATAAATAAGTTGACACTCCTACCACTTCTCCTCGTCCATCTGGAAAAAGACAGGTGCGTGTCGCAGAATCCCACGTCGCGGCAGTCCGTAACTCCGGCGAATGTGGAGCCCCCTGGCGGCAACGCGTCTCCCTACTCCAAAACCGCTCCCGACGAGGCGAACAGTCTTTACGGGATTAGCCTGCTAGCTCCGACTAGCGTGCTCGACTCGGCTGGACTTGCTTAGCTCTGGCTTCGCTCACCCTTCCGTCCTGTGGCAGAGGCTTCTCCCTCCCAAGAGTCCACCAACACAAACCCGCCAGCTACACAAGCGTTGTGTGGCGTTAAAATATCGATGGCGCTCTCTTCGGCGTGCGGCCTCACTCCTGCAGCTTGACACGCGCTCGCCATGAACTCCGCGCGCGCTCCTCTTCCTGCTTCCGATTACAGTTTACGCACACCACGCATCATGGGAGCCGTTTGCAAAAAAAAAAAAAAAAAAAGGTCTGGGGTTTAATTTAATTTAATTTAGCAGAAAACTATTAATTTTTTCATGTCGAAACATTTTTTTCTTTACAACAAATGTCTGAAATTAAACAAAACAATTAAATAAACTTTTTTAACAAACCTGTGCTTGGTTTCTATGGAATAAATATTGTAAACAAAAACATGCAGTTCACAAATAAAATCAGGTTATTACACTTGCTTTAATGTTTTTTTTCCTCCGTCAAGCTCAATTTATTGACTCAAAATTTCTGAACAAAAGTAGTTCCTACATGATCGTGGCAATCAATGGATGTTTTTTTGGGGGCGGGGGTAATGTGAAGAACTGGTAATTGGCAGCTCTTCAGGTGCTGCAGATGTTTCCTCTCTTCTTTCAGATCACATGTGAGCAGATTCTGCTCCAATTATCACCAATCCTCCGCAGATTCGGAGAAGGTCAACTCTGCAATCAGTTTCCTTTTCTTCATCTGCCGTAATTGGCCCCTCCGCCTTCTTTCCGGAAAACTCTCATGCAGCTTCCGATAGAAAAGGATCCCTCATAACACGAGCTTGCCATTTGATTTTTCCTAATGAGAACGAGGCTGTTCAACCCCTGAGACCCCCTCCGCTCTTGTGTTTTTACACAAATTGCTTGATAGTCATGGAAAAGAGAATCAATGATTGGATGGATGGGCGGGGTTATTAGGGGCTTGGGTGGGTGGGTGGATGGTTGGATGGATTGATGGATAAATGGATGTGTGTGGATGGCTGTTGGACTGGATGGATGGATGGATGGATGGAGGTGTAAAGTTCAGTTATTTAGAACCAGGAATGGAACTTCACATAAACCAAATTCCAGATCATCTCAGGACTGCAGACTCTGTCGCTTCTTTTAAATTGGGTGTCAAAACTATTTTATTTACTCATGCTTTTCAAGACATTTAATTGCAGGTTTTACTTAAAATGGAATCACTCTAACAATTTTACAATTTTATGATTTTATCTGCTTTTGATTGTGATTTTAACTGCCTTCCATGTAAAGCAGTTTGAATTACCTTGTGTACGAATTGTGCTATATAAATAAACTTGACTTGACTTAAACAACGTCATAT
Organism: Malacoctenus gilli; assembly: GCA_032164315.1. Lineage (NCBI taxonomy): Eukaryota > Metazoa > Chordata > Actinopteri > Blenniiformes > Labrisomidae > Malacoctenus > Malacoctenus gilli. The sequence goes on from JASSRZ010000007.1 coordinate 15,298,572, forward strand.
ATGCCATTTATACTTATTCTTTAACAGGCACTGACGATATAATATTTCAAGTAACCACCTAAGGCTGCATTTTTGTATCACACAGTGTAGTTGCCACTACATGCTTTACAAAGAGCAGCGCGCACTGTTTGTTTCCACCGTCGTTCGGACACGCTGCATTCCTCTTGCCCACGTGACCAACCCGCCCGTCCAATCCGGAAGCAGGATTGCTGTGACGCACCAGATTCAAAGTTGGCAGGGACGTTTCTGCCTCAGTCCGCTTTAGTCCATCGCCGCTTTTTATTCAGCTTTTATAAAGTTATTTACCTCCATGTTTTCATGTGAGTGAAAGGGCATCACAATGGACGGCAAAGTTATCGGGCCTGGTCCGTACAGGGCCACGAAACTGGTGAGTACCCGCCGCGTTTTGACGTTACCCGGAGCCAGACTGCCATTGTCATGGTGACCCCCTGTTAGTTTATAACGTCTTATTAATGGTGAGCATATTGTTCGGTGCTTTATATCACTGAAGCAGTGCACGAATCTCAGTTCAGCTTAACTTTGGTGCAACCTTTTAACTTACTTGTCGGGTGAGAAGTTATATGCTTGTGAGAGAATCTCAAGTGCACGATAAAGGCATAATTGACTAAAAGTTTAAGATACTAACAAAAGTCACGCTAAAAAGTTGTTATCAAATTATCATTCACCATGCTACACAAGTATTTTTTCCCTTTTAGGATTAATACAATTTATCAAATCGTTGTAATTAATTTTATTGAATCAACCTTCAAAATAAAGTGCTGGTTGTTGATTAATTTACTTGTGTGAAGCACTGGTGGAACAGCAGCTTCTTCTTGCATGTTGAGTAGTGCTTCAGGCCAATGTACACAAACAAAATTTAATGTGCCTCTCTGCTTGTTGCTTTGTTTTATCCATAACAGAAACCCTGTTGAAGGCTTAATCCTTTTATTTAAATGAGAATCACAGATCTCAAAACAAGCGGGGCAGATGCGACGAAATGCGGGGAACTCATTATTCCTTCCATTTCAAAGTCAGATTAAGTCTGATCAGCTGTAAGCCTGCTATCTGTTTGAGAGACTCTCTGTTGTCCCAGTGCACACATGAGTCGAAACAATGCTCCCTGGCTTCGAAAGAGCCACATCTCGGAGCTTTTTCTCCCCAACGGGAAATCTCTGGAGGAGTAGTCAAGTCAGAGTTCAATCTGCTTTCCGAAAAAGCACCCGAGGGAGAGGCAGACACGGGCCCTCTCCCTCTAAATTTGCCCGTCTCCACATGGCATAATGTTTTTGTGAGACCACCCACTTTTATCCAGTGCTCCCTAGGCCAGCGCAGGGATGTGAACTTCTGTCTCAAGTCATGCTGTTTTTAAATCATTCTCACTGACTCCCAACTCCTAATTCTGTTAACTCTCTCGGAATGACTTCGTGTTGCCTGATTTGTATCTCTCGCTCGGCTTGTATTTGCTCCTTCATTTCTCCCTACACCTGCTGGAACATCAGCCATATCTAATAATCAAACTGCTGTGTCTTGATTTGTCACTTGCCGTTTGCGTCGCAGCTATTGTTGGCAGGCGGCGATTCGTTCTGTGCCGCCAAAGCGACGGCGTGGGGCCTGCTGTTATGACTGCATAACTTAATTCCCTCTAGTTTTATGCAGATCGGGCCGCATAAATTTGTTGTATAAGCAAGAAGCATAGAGGAAAAAAACTACATTGGAATTGAATAGGGTTTTTTTTTCCCCCCCTTGGTTACAGTTTTGCAATATATTGCATGATAACAAATGTATGGGTCTTGTATTGTTGTGGCATTTTCAAATTCTTGCTCATACAAATGTTACAGTCGTCTGTCCGCTGTGAAAACGGCATCCTTTTCTCTGAGGGCGACCCAGAGTGTTGGTCTTCTCTGCAGATTTCCTGCCTGTGGTTTGAATCGGATGACGTTTTTATGCAGATTGCCTGAACGATTATTATTTTGTGCGGTTGAAAAAGAAATCATAACAGCATCATAGATATGAGAGCGCATGAGAATGTTTCGTGGGTGGAAAATAAACATGCCAGATGTAGGAAAACCGTGCAAAAAAACCCCCCTAATAAACCAACAAGTTTTGGGGCTTTTTTTTTCTGTCCTGCGGTATCGAGTTAACGGCGCCCAGCCAAGCTGATTCACGGGCGCAATTCGGTGCCTCTCTGTCGCGCAGTGGAATGAAACCATCAAACTGTTCCGCGGGGGCATGCCGCTGAGGCGGCACTGGGCACACTTCCGCTGCTACGACTGCAGCTTCACGGGCTCCGAGGCCGTGGATTTCCTCCACGAGCTGCTCAGGCGCAACTACAACTTCGGCCCCGAGGTGACCCGCTACCAGACTCTGCAGCTGCTCAGGAAGTTCCTCAAGGCCCACGTCGTCGAGGACGTCAAAGGCCGCTACGGCACGGAGGACTTTGAGGACAGCGGCCATTTGTACAGGTACGGCTGTCTTTGTTTCTTGAACCCTGTTTTATCCAATTTTTTACACTTTGTGCTCAGGTGCTTTTGTTCCTGTCTCCAGGTTCCCACCGCTGTCTCCCCTCAAATCCTTCCCAGTGAGGCCCGTGCTGAGAGACGGCGGCGATGTGCCCAGACTAATCCGCTGGGACGACTACGAGGAGCTGCCGCAGCAGGAAAACAGCGCCCCCCCTAAGTCTGCCGTCATGGTGAGAGCGAGTCGGAGATGATCCGGCTCATTCCGGGGCTTTCATCCCTCGCGCGTCACGTCG
>JASSRZ010000007.1:15323435-15336005 GCA_032164315.1 Malacoctenus gilli
GAAGAGCCTCATTCTGCTCGTTTCTAAAGGGGGGTCTATTAGGGCTGAAGGAGACGATCGAGATATAATGAAATATGCTGTTTGAGAAAAAGAACTTGATGAATTTCTGTCATTGTGGACTTGCATACGAAGACAAAGACATCCAAAATGTGTGAAATAGGACCACTTTAACAGATCTGTCTTTTAAAAAAAAAACGCTCAACAACACAAAGTTATCAGATGGACGATACAGTCTCCGAAAATGGAAACAAGGAGCAGTCGCACCTCCTCTGCCAAGGTGTCTGAACGGTCTAATCTAGGAAGACAGCCAGTGGAATTATTCAAAGACAAAATAATACGATGATGAAGCATTTCACAGTCCCAAAGTGGGAAGTGACTGTTTTGACCGCTGCATTTTAAGCAGCCCGTGGTCGCCATGAGGCAGCCAGGAATGCGTTGGAGGCCGTGAATTAGTCCGAGAGTGAGTTCTGATTAGCCTCATATATCACGGCGAGGGGTCCCGCAATTACCGAGTCATCGGCATCGCAAGCGCACGCATTAAAGACCGGCTTCTCCTCTCACGCGCCGAAGGCCCCGACGCCAATGCACCTTTAATGAGCCTCGCGGGGGGGGGGGGGGGGGTCGGGCGGCGAACGCGGGGATCAGTCAAAAAAAAAACAACAGCGCTCACCCAGACGAGAGGAGGTTAAACGTCGTCCATGGGTGGATTTTTTTACGCCGCGCGGATTTGAATTTCATTGGTATGCCGGCCGCAGGTGGCGGTAGCGCCGACCTGAGAAAAAGTGAGCGGCGGATGATGAACGAGGGAGGGAAAAAAACTGCTTGTTTGCTTATCTGAAGCTTTTCAAACACAAAGAGACAAGACAAATGAAAGAAAACAGAACAGTTAAGGGCGTCTTCCTTTTGGCAGCAACAAAGATATATATATATATATATATATATTTAATATATTACCTCCATAAAAAGATTTATTTATAGGAACATTTGATGCTGTGATTTTGCAGGCGGCCTAAGTGATCGGCACAATACCGGTAAATGTCGATGTTTGTCTCGACCACCTACGTAGCACCTGCTGCAGTGAGACTCCGGTTCGTTCGTGAGACGTCTCTGAGTGAGATTTGTCATAGTGAAGGAGCTGCTCTTCCCAAAAAGGCTTTCGACAGCCATAAAAGCTTGTAAACCTGTAAAAAAAAAGAAGAAAAAAAAACCTTCCAAAAGAAGGAAATTAGGAGCAGATCAGACGCAGGGAGTGAGATAACAGCGTCTGTTTTTTTTTTTTTTTATGGAGCGCGTGCTTTATGAAGCGGTGCGGCGCGCGCGCGGCTGGGCTTCCACAGATTACGACATTAACACAGAAGTCCCTGAAAGCAGCGTCGGTAATCATCGAGCCCCCGTGTTTATCGTCTCTCGCTGACAAGAATCAGGCTTTTAATTGCCTCTCATAAAGAACCGCGAACAGTCAGGGCCGACCGGGAACAAGTCGGCTTCAAAACCTCCAAAAAAAAAAAAAAAAGTGATAACGTCCGTCTCCACGTCTTCACTGTTGTTCGTGGAGCTTTACGACAACAACAAAAAGGTCAACTGCTTTGTTGCTTGGTCACCGTCTTGTGGGTGCTGTGATTGGCTTTGTCTGCGTTCGCTTCTTCTGTATCGACTACTTGGCATGCTTGAGAGAAAGAAAGACAAAGTTTTCGAGCAGCAGATCCATTGGTAGAGCTCTGTTACCCTGTGGACAGCCTTCATTCTGCTCCCTCTACCTCCAGAACAGCAGCGAGAACGCTGGAACAGCGTCTCACTGACGCCTCACGTTGTCTCCTCCATCTGACAGGAAGTGAAGAATCAAAGTCAAGCTCAGGCTCCTCCCACTTTTTGGTGTCAATCACCTAATTAATTACTGTGCCTCTTCATCACAGTGTCTCATATCAACGAAGATAATATTCAGCAAGGCTTTTCAAGGTGGAACTTCTTTATGGAATGAACTTCCACCACTTGTTGTGTTTTTTGTTTACTTGTGTGTGTTTTTTTTTCTTGTCTGGAGGTCTTTAAATCAACGACTGAACCTGACTCATGTTGCACAGTGCTGCTGCGGTTGCAGCCTCAAGAGGTTGCCCACGATTTTGGGTCTCCAGGGACGCACGGGGGGATCTCACCCATGGGGGTCGGAACCGGCGGCCCGATGAGCCGCTCCGCCAGTCGATCCACCGGCTGCCTTCCAATGCGTGTTTTTCATTGTGTCTCTACAAAATCACTTTTATGTCTCGGAATAAAAGTGAGAAAAACATATCAAAGGAAGGTCTCCGTCTGACGAGGGAGCACCGGAGGCTCCGGAACAGCAGCAAAGTCCATTTACAAAAGTCAAAATTGCACCGACCGGCATCCCCATTTCATGCACGGCTGGCAATTTTGCCAGAAAAGAAATACCCCCCCCCTCCTCCCCCTCAGAGTAATTCCATTTTTAAAAAATCCGCAAACAAATCACGGCCGAACTCCTCGCCGCTCGCCCCGGCGTCCCACCACAGGCAGCCGCCCGTCCGCTCCCGGGGTCCCGGATAGGATAAGTGTCGCCGTTGCACCGGGGCTGAAAATCCATACTTATAGGAGTTATTTTAGTGACACTGGGCCCCTTTGTGCCGCCGCCATAACTATGCGGCCCGGGACAACGCCGCTCTGTCCCGTCCGGTATTTGCATGCAGATTCCCCTGGTGTGGCGCTCCGGCGTTGCCGCCGCCGCCACCGCCGCCGATGCCACAGTGCGGATATTGTTCCGGGAGGCGGGAATGCACTGGATGTCCTCCGCTGTGGGAGCTGGCGGGCTTTAATGGATAGCTGTCAGAGAGCGGACGGGTTCGTGTCCATCTCGGTGGAGCTCGTGCTGGTGTCGAACGGTTACGTGAGACACAGTTTTAGCCCGAAACTGAGGGGCGGAAATGTCGTTCGACGTGCGATGCGAGGTCGGGTCTGTGGCCGGCGGTTCAACAGCGAGATTTCGAAGCCTCGTCCCGAAAGCCGAAAAGGGCTGCTGTCAGATTCTGTGGAAAAATAAAGGTTTTGCGGGAACTTTGTTGTGTTTCCGTCAGCACGACACGCGCCGCACCAGATACAACACAAGTACTCCACTCAGAACAATGTCTGTAGAGACCAGAAGGAGGTTCGAGAGACACCTCCGAGTTGTCTCCGATCTAAGACGTTTCCTCGCTCCGCAGGTGAGCTTCCGCCCAGCTGAAATGTGAAAAACGATCGCTGCCAGTCTGTCCTGCTGCAGCAGGAAGAGGGGCTCTGCCCCCCCCCCCCCACTGCCTAACAAAGGGGCCCTTTGTGCCGCGGCAGCTTGTTGTGTGCCATGCGGGCCCGGGAGCCCATAGATGACCCTCGTTGTTTTGTGCGCAGGCCTGGGTGAGGCAGATGCGAGCCCGAACAATGGCTGCGTCTCGGAGCTGCCGGCGGTGACTGACTCCACGGGCGCTGAGGGCCCCCGCCAGCCCTGGACCCCCGCCAGCACAGCTGACCCTGACGCCGCCACGCCCCGCCCCCACCTGGCCCGCCTCTTCTCCCGAGATGCCCCGGGCCGGGAGGACAACACCTTCAAAGAGCGACCCTCCGAATCGGACGAGCTGCAGACCATCCAGGAGCACAGCGGAGCCAGTTCAGAGTGCGGGTCGGAGAGCCCCGAGCAGGACCTAGATTAGGCTTTTTTTTTCTCCTCCTTCCTCCCTCCTTCGTTTCCTCTCTTCTTTTTTTTTCCCCTCCTCTGCCTTTTTGTGCCCTCTCATCCAAGAGAGAGACCAAACTCAACTCCCCCCCCCCTTGTCTCCGACACGTAAACCAAAAAACAAAACCGCCCCCCCCACCCCTCTGCGATTTTACCACCATGGCATCCGCAAGCAGCTCCGCACAGGCCGCCTTCGGGCTGGGCCGGAGGAAGAAGAACCCCGGCCTCCTGGACCAGATCGGAAAGTTCTTCGGAGGGGACAAGAAGAGGAAGAGCAAGGTGAGGAAACCGGCGGGGGGGAGCGAGGAGGAGGCGGAGAAGGGGGGGGGGGGAGAAAGGGACAATCCGGGACGGAAAATACTCGACAGCTCCTCCGTTTAATCCTGCTGACCCGCTCCCAGAACCACTTTTGAATTCTGTACCCACACGTTGTAAGAGTTCCTATTTATCACGTGGAGTCGGTCGGAGTGTCGTTTTTGTTGTTTGTTTGTTCGTTTTTCCTCGGTGAAACCGAAGTCAGGGCTGTCGGCAGGGTTTTGCCCGACGTGTGAACGAGCTGAAACGGGTAAACGAGCGGACGCCGTGCGAGGACTTCGGGTGGGGGTTCGTTTTCTTCGCTCCGTTCCCAAAAGAGGCTGTGACTTCTGTGAATCGCTCCCTTTCGACGTGCTGTCATGATGTACCGACACTCGTAGCACCCCCCCCCCCTCCCTTCCCCCCCATCTTCTCCCGATGTGATGTTTGAGCTGTCTGGGTACGGTTCGGCATCTCGGCCTCGTTAGGAGGCAGGACGCGGTGGGTCGCGGGTGATTTTCCATATGGAGCGTCTCGGGAGAGGCGAGCGGCTGCCTGTTGCCGCGGCGCCCCTGCGGTCTGCTCAGCTCCCCCTTGAAGGTCCGCGATCAGAGATACGGGAGACGGCGATAAGCTCGAGTCTGAACAGGACGCCGCTTGCTCCTGTTCGGTACTATTTAGGAGTCGGCGAGCTTCCCTGCAGCTTTTCTGACCTTCACTGGAAATCTACGCGCTCAGAGCTGAACACAAACACGTTGCCTTAGAGTGTGTGTGTGTGTGTGTGTGTGTGTGTGTGTGTGTGTGTGTGTGTGTGTGTGTGTGTGTGTGTGTCTGTTTTTGCTCCTGGCCACAGCCCGTCCTCCGTTGCAGGCGACGGGTGTGCTGCCAGATCTGCCTGGCCCCGTCGCCACAGCTTTCGACAAGCCGGCCGGCCCGCCAGTTGAGCGTATTCGCTCGTATGGTGTGCACAACCCCCCCCCCCCCCCAACCCCGTCCACCTTCGGCAACCCCCCCCCCCCACAGCGAGCTAATCGAAGTGCTTTGGCATGATCACTGCAGGGAAATTACTGCACAGCGTGAAAAAAATAATATGCATCCCCCCCTCCCCCCGTGCGCCTTACGCCAACAATGGAACGTTGTTTTCTTTTGAAACCCAAGTTGGCGAAGATTTTTCGACAGCATGCGACAATTGCTTGCTGTCTGCTTCTTGAGAACATTCAGGGAAAAAGAAAAAAAAAATAGCGAGAGAACAAACTGGGGAGGGGTTTTTTTTTTGTTTGTTTTTTTCATTCGGCACCGTGTCAGCGGCCAGTCCGCCGCAACGTCGGCTTCCTCCCGTTCTCTTTTTCTTCTTCTCGGCATGAAGCCGTGTGTCGATTACGGTAGTTCTGACACGTTTTTTCCGAAAGCTGTACAAAGATATATTTATATATATATATATATATATATATACATAAACAAATATACAAAATCACCAAGGATTTGCCTTCAGGTGACGAGTGCTGAAGCACGGACAGGACGGCGCGCTCTGCTGCCTCTCGCCAAACTGAAAAAATAAAAGTCGACCTGCACTGACGTCCTGCCGCTTACGCCTCCGGCGAAAATGCGAGCGACTTGCGAGGCGTTTTTCAGGCCCTCCCGTTCGTCTCCGCCCTGTCCGTTCCGCGCGCTCCCGTTGCGCACCGCCTTCCGCTTGGAGCTCGCAGCGAGAGACTCGCTTTGTGTGAAATTATGAATATGCATGCTTATTTTTTTCCCGTGGTGTGCTCATCCTCGGCAGGTGTGGGTGGATCTCTCTCTCTCTCTCTTTTTTCTCTCATTTTTTTCCATTGATATCGGCGCTCTTTGATTTCTCTCCAGTTGTTTCGAGTCTGAGCTTTGAGATGTTCAGACGAAGAGTCGTTTGATGCAGGATTACTCCCCCAAAATATTGATCTAAAGAAATTAGAGTCTCTGGACACGACTTGCGAAACAAAAACACTAAAGGGTTTTTTTTGGGTTTTTTTGATGGTTGCCAGATTTACCGCGTTATTGATGTGCTAATTAGAGGGAGAGTAAACGTCGCGTTGGAGTCCAAACGCGGGACTCATGAGCAAACAAGAGCGTGCACGAGTCCCACTTTGCATCCTTAATTCCCTCACACGGAATCGGTCAACTCGTCGGGCTTCTCGTGATCAAAAACCCTCCCTGTCATCCAGCCCTTAGTGTCTTGGATGGAGGTGCGGGAGGTCGAGAGCGGGAAGGCGGGCTTCAACGCCCGCCCGCCCTCCCCTCCTCCCGCCCTCGCATCGGTCCGTACGCCTCAGGTTCACGTGTTTCAGGGCGCCAACCGGAAGCAGCTCCGGATGGCTGCCGGTCTGTTGTGTTACGGTTGTGTTGTGCTGTTTTGTTTTTTTTTTTCTTCGCGACGCCTCTTGGAAAAGCGTCGCTCTGGACAGTTGTAACTTGTTTTGTATCTGTTGTGACCGGTGACCCTGTTCCTAACCTGAATTCCCCCCCCCTCCCTTGTTCTGCGCTTTTTTGGATGACTGCTTGATTAAAAACTCTTTAACAAAACCCTCTGATTTGTTTCTTTTGCTTGTGTCTTTTTCTTTCTTTTTTTTTTAAATCTTTTTTTTCTTGTCACCTTTGGTCGCGGAGTGTCGCATTAACTGCTCGGCTAACAACGTGTAACAGGCCCCCCCGTGCAGAGTTCCAGCCACTTCTGAGTCAAAGTCGATCCGTTCCGAGCCAGCTGAGAGACCAAAGAGCAGCCTGACGAAGGCAAGTCGGCGAGAGAACAGATTACTGTTTGGAAAATGCAGACAGTAGGGTGGAACTAGCACAAGCAGCCCCTTGACTGAAATGAACCGAAGCAGCAAAATGATTGCGTGATTTCTAAAAATCCTCATCATTTTTGTGGAATTCTCTAAATTTTTCATCACAGAAAAATTGATCAAAGAAGGTGTTTTTGTTCGCCTTAAATCTGCCAAAAGAACCAAAAGGAAAAAGTCAACCTGCAGTGTAGAACTGAGGAAGCGCAGTTCTTTTTCCCCTTTTATCGCCAGGTCTCATTTTTTGCACCACGGGTTGTAAGTTTGAAACCTGTGGTTTAAAGGAACTAAGTTGTTGTTTTTTTCCCCCAGAAACAAACATAACATCGTTAACTGCTTCATTTTCTTACGTCCCCTAAACACATCATTTGTAACCATCCTCCCCACGAGAGTCTCGCGGAGTGTGTTCCGGAGTCCAGTCGAACGCAATCACCTTTGAATTGATGTTTAGGATCCAAAAACTTTGCCCAAATGAGGCTTCTCGACCACGAGTGCGTTCGGCCGCTTGTTAGCTCCAGTGAGATTAATTCGATTCATTAAAAAGTCATTAAAATGCAAGCCGACAGAAACAGATACTTCAGATTTGGCGGCGGCGCCGCTCTATCAGCCGCTCATTAAGGAACATGCAACCTCCGAGTTCGATTTTGTTCTGCTCGCCAGGTTTGGGTCGGGTGCCTCTCAGGAAAACACGCTTGCGCTAATAATCCCAAAGGGACGATTGAAAAAAAAAAAAGGGTGGGGGGGGTTGTTTATTCGCACAACACTGAAGGTTTTAGCTCGTTAATGCCATCTGGGTTTCTCAGGGGCCTCACGGGACAAACAGGAAGAAATCCAATAGTCGTCCCATCAATCTTTCCAATCAGTCAAGTTTCAGAACAGTCGGGCCGAGTAAAACTCGTACTGACGGGCTCCGCCCTCCAGTCATAGCCCATTATCCAGATGCACAATCACACAAGTTGCTGGGATGGCAGCAGAGAAGATGCCAGCAGCCTCTGGCTCAACCCGGACCGCACGCAGCTCCGCGAGACCGCGGAGGGGGTTTGAAGCAGCGAGGCCAACCGCGGCGTCTCCGATTCCTCCGCTGAACGTTTCCATCGAGGAACCTCGACAGAGCGTCGGGAGTGTCAAACGGAACGAACATCCGTGACAGTTTCGCATGCGACTTCCAATTATCCCTAAGGTGACAAATCATTGAAGGCCATTCGTAGGGACTCAGTTTTTTCCCAGCAGCGCTTGAACTTGAAGTTCGGCGATAAACTGAGGACCAGGAGCGCCTCCGAATGCAGTCGGTGTCCTCAAGACTCTACGTTTTCTTCCTCCTTTCTCCTTAATTAGTTGCCTTGAAAAAAAGGACTACCTGAAAACTTTGGGTGTGAAAGTGTGAGAGATTAGCGGCTCAATGCCAGAGACAAAGGTCAGAAAGATAAATGGAGAAATTGGGCGATGGCGGCATAGTTTTTAAAACATGTCTCCCAGCTGCTCTGCAGATTAATTAGTCACTTTCTACAGATTTCAACCCAGACCCTCTTGAACGCACCTTAACTCTGCATGCTGCGAATGCTGCACTTGCTTGATAAATGAAAAAGAGGGCAAAGGCACCCAGGATGAGTCCAAGTTTGCATCGTTGCACTTCGGGCTCCTCGGCCATAGATGTAGCTACGTGTCACCGAAATACCCCCGACCTTTTTAATAGGGAACCAAGTCAGGTCTTCAACTTCTTCTGATCTTCCAAAACTTCACAGCGAAGCCAAACGCCAATGGAAACGTCCGCCCTTATAAGCATAATCAAGTATAAACCTTCAAAATAAAAGCCTTGGAGAGTTATCCATGTCTGCTCGAGAGTCCAAAGATGAAAGGAAGCAAAGTGCTAAATTGTAAAACACTGACGGGCTTCAAGATGAAATTGGACAAGACGAAGAAGAACTCGAGTCTTCTTGTCCCGCCGCCAGAAAGAGATGAACAACTTTGCTTTCCACACCAGACATCAAACAGATACCAAAGATTACACCTCCCTTTTTTTGAAGAGTTCCCTGAAGGGAAAGAATAATTGTGAAGATATCAAAACTCCAACGATTAACGTGTACAAGAAAACCCTTGTTTTAACTGGACACCTGAGAATCTTTCTCCTGAAGCCGTCATGTCACTGCTTAAGAGCAGCGCAGCTCGCCCATCAACAGTAACATGCCAGCAGCTAACGGGAGCGCCATGGCGAAGTGAAGCTCTTATTGGTCCCATTAATCTGTGTATTACTGACTTTGCTCTTTCCTCGATGGAGCGATCCATCCTGACGAGAGCAGGGGTCTGTTTTTCCACATTATTTCGGCTTGTAATGGGAAACAAAAGAGAACGGAGAAGAGAAAAAAGAAAGCAAACACAGTGCAGAAAAGTCTCATTTGAGGAAACGACGAGCTGCAACAACGAGTCCCGCTCCATCGTGACGCAGATTCACCGCTTCCCCCACTTCCTCTCCCGTCTCCAAAAACAAAGGCGCATTAGCGGCCGGGGGGTCGCTATATTTTTCCTGCTCTACTTTCTCTCCTTTTAATGCCTCCATTTCCTGTCATTTGCTGAACCGCACCAAAAAAAAAAAAGACCCAAACAAACAGACACACACTTATGCAAGCGGGGCGTCATTAGAGGGTCACTTATGAGGCGGCGCGGCGGCGCGGTACACGCGCTAAAGGCAGGGGGCGATGAATAGGCGGCGGCGGTCGTTCGGAGGTTCCACGCGTGGCTGTTCGGTGGGGCCATCTTTTTTTCTTTTTTTTTTTTAAACCAATGAGTGCTGTCTTTGAGAGCCCCCCCCCCCACACACACACACCTTTGGGTCATCTTTGGGTCTTCTGATGTGAGGTAATGGAAAGGAATCACAACACGCCGCCGCGCCAACAACACACATGTTATATCAACATGAATAGGATCACATGAAAGGACCGACGAGGGCTGAATCAGAGTACGCCGGCGCAGGTGGATTCTCGGTGGGCGTCTGGCTGCCGTTCCTCTCCCCTCATTGGAGGATCTTTTTCTGCTCTGTTGCCAGATCACAGATCCTCATCCCCCCCCTCCCCCATTAATTTTGTTCATTTGAACATCACATCTTCCGGAAGAGAAGAAAAAAAAAAAAACGGAAAAAAACCCTTCCTTCACCTTCAACTGCTCCAGCCTAATTTGCTCATTTGTTTGTAATGACTCACCACCAAAACCACGGCTGGTAAAGGTTAATGAGGAAGCCATTTTTTGCGGGGGGGTTTTTCCTCCTGCCGACACACTCCCGGCAGGAGGATGAATGTACGCCGCGCACCCGCTCCGAGCCAGAAACACCTCCGACGGCGACGTGACATTTGGAGAAGTGACGACCTGCCGGACGCGCCAAAGAGAAAGAAAATTGCGGGAGTGAAAGATTGCTGAGCTCGTTGGAAGCAAAACAGATGAGGCAAAGGAAAGAGCTGGTGAGACGGTAGAAACCCTGAGCGCGTCGCTTCACCTCCTCCCCCCTTCCAAAAATCATGTCACAAATCCATGAAGAATTTCTGTGAAAGACGAGAATCATGCCGCACCAAAGGCAGCGGCGCTAGAGTCAGGCTCTTGGTAGGAAGGTATAAATTACACACTGTTTGGAGTCTTCCAAGGTTATCCATGCCCATGCCGTGGATGGAGGGGGGGGGGCGTCACAGACGGCTGGCGCCGATCTCAGCAAATAGGTAAAGTGCAGGCGCGGGTCAGCTCGACCCTCCATTATCAGCTGTATGCTGCGAAGGTCCAAGTAAATGCAAGAGAAGTTGGAGCAAACTCCCCCCAAAGTGAGACCAGAGTGCCTTAGCAACAGCACAGTGAGGATGGTTTTCGCTCCTTTGTAGGAAATCACCAACACATGTGATGGAAAGAAAAAAAACCCCCCAAAGCATCAGCTTTGAATTAAAACCGGTAATGACCAAAAAACTTCAGAGATGCGACGATTCGGTTATTCAATCGTCTGTTTTGAATCGGAGACGCAGCCACCTCTGTGCTTTTTTGTGTCCAAGTCGTTTCATACAAGGGACCATCGACTTTTTCTTGTGTGTTCTTCACGCGACAAACCAACCACGAAACCAACAAACGCGTGTTCGTCGGTATAGTACAGAGATATCAAACGATTGAGGCACCCAGCAGGTTTAGAAGGCCCCCCCCCCCCCCCAATGGACCCAAACCTATCGAGGGGACGCCTCACAGCGGAGGGGAGCGCCCAGACACCTCGGCTCCCCCTGCAGGTTCCGACCGGCCCCGGATGTCGAGGCAGCAAGTCACGAGACGGGCCGATGTCCCGAGTAACGTTTCCGTCCTGCTCCCTCCAGGGCTCTTTCAGGGGGGCTCTCTCCCCGGCCCCTCAGAAAGCATCCGCGGCTTCCCAACGTAAGCGCGGCGCCGAGAACGCCGTGGTCCACTTCTTCCGCACGATCGTGAGTACACACGCACACACGCACACACGCACACACTCACACAGTTTGGAAAGAGTTTGTCCTCCCGAAACGCCAGCCATCTCTGCCCGGGCGACTCAAGCCGCCAAGCCTGCTTCTCTCTTCTCCTTTTCTTCCCATCCCCTTGTCTCGTCTCGTCCCATCTGGTGACCGCTTGCGAAATCCTGTCCAACGTCTTCGCCTTCTCTCACCCGCTGTACTTCAGGTGTCCCCGGCCCCTCCCAAGTCTAGGGTGAGTTGGCTTTCCGTCAGTTAAGAGCGCTCATGAACAAATCAATGCAGAAAATAGAAGATTGGTCCAATCGCTGCCTATGAAACCCGACCTCAAGACGAGCGAGTGCAGATAAATTGATGTAGACTCACAGAAAGAGAACGAGAGAGAGAGAGAGAGAGAGAGAGAGAGGAAGAGAGAGAGAGAAACAGAGAGAGAGATTGACAGAGAGAGAAAGAGAGATAGAGAGAGAGAGAGAGAGAGAAAGAGAGAGAGACAGAGAGAAAGAGAGAGAGAGAGAGAGAGAGAGAGTATATGTGATAATGTGTTTGCTGCTGTGACTAAATTTGTGCTCTCTCCGATGTGAGCACCTGCCTCGCTCCTCTCTCCCTCCCGTCTCTGCTCCCGCTCCCCCCACTGTGACCCCGTGACTCCTCTTCTTCCCATCCTGCCTTCACGCTGAGTAAGAGACATTTTTCTTTCTACTTGTCCCCTCCTTCCTCCTTCTCTCCTCTCTCTTGTCTCTTGTTTTTGTCCATTCATCCAGTGGAGAGCAGTAGCAGCCAAGATGGGCCTGGTAGGTGGTCCGAAAACGGCGAGCGGAGGGGAAAAAAAAAAAAAAAAAAAGGACCTACCGCATGCTTGATTAAACCCTAAAAGAGCAAGCGAGGCTGCGACCTCGCCGCGTTTCATGAGCATGGCTACTTCCATTTAGTGCCCATCATCCACTTAAGCCTCCATAATCTGTCCATACATCAGCGATAACGCGCTCATTTCCCTCCGCCTTCAGTCCATCTCAGAGTGCATCATGCCCATTCTGCGGCTCCGCGGGGCCGAGCTATCCGGGACCATGTGTGCACACCACGTCCTTATAACAACACCAGGCCCGCCCCGCCCGCCTGCCCACCTCTTCATCAGCCTCGTTTCAACTCGCGAAAAAAGTCCTTTCGCGAGCGGCTCGAGTGAGATTGCGTCGCGTTTCGATATGCCGACTTCGCCGGCATCTAATTTAACGCCGCATAGGCGTGAAGCAGCAGGTGGCTCGTCGTGATTAAAATGGGGGGGGGGGGGGACGGACTGGGGCCTGCC
>JASSRZ010000007.1:15349505-15368756 GCA_032164315.1 Malacoctenus gilli
TAATGTTAAATTCTCTCGCTGCTGCTCTATCCCCGTGTTCTACTGCGTGAATGATCGCCTTGAGTTTAAACTGCTCATTCCTCGGCTGCCAGGGGCAGCGGCGGCGAGGAGCCGGCGCCGGCCCCGCTGCAGAGGAGCTACCTGCTCTCTGTTGCTGCCGCCGCCGCGCTCACACTGGCGCTGCTCGGTCGCCACCGCCTCGCGCAGTCATATATCCCAGCATGAACTGCGCGCTTGAAGTTGGCGACTGCCTACCGTAGTTGCGAGACCTGTTGCGGTTCAATATTGGTCCATATATAAGGCGCACTGTCAGCTTTTGAGAAAATTGGAGGTTTTTAGGTGCGCCTTGTAGTGCGAAAAATACGGTAGTTGAACTCCACCAACACGCGCGCATCTTGAATCGAGCGAAACCAGCGACTCGGTGGCCAGGATCCGTCCTTACTGTGATGCTCCACCGCGTGCTCCTTCTTCATGTGTTTCTTGCACAGCAGGCTGGTCCGGAAGCTGTCGTCACACATGGGGCACTTGAAGGACTTGATGTGGATGATCATGTGGCGGTTCAGGCTGCCGTTGGTGGTGAACGAGGCGTCGCACACGTTGCACTTGAAGGGCTTCACGCCTGGAAGAGACAAAAGGAAGGTGAAGAGAGAAATGTCGGCCCACCTTTAGAGGAAGTTCGATAAAAACTTACAAGAGTAGGAAAAAAAAACCCCTTAAGCATAAAAACAATAAAACCACAGGTCAGAAACGAACAATGTCGGAAAGAAACGATTGCATTCAATGACTCATATCAACAAACTTCATTGAGTCATAACCTTCTAAATTATAAAACAGACTTTTAATTGCACGGGGGGGAAAAAAACGAGATTGATGGTCGAAAGCAGAGCCTGCAGTGGTGCCTGTACATTTCATTTTCACTTCATAACATGTCGTGAATAAAGAGTAAGAATGTGCTGAAAAGTGTAATAAAAACTTCATCTGATAACAGTGGGAGACAGGAAAAAAATACGGGATTAATAAAACTCCAAAAGTAGATTGAAGAACAACAGACGAGCAGCGGGGGGGGGGGGGGGTGTTTAGGTTGTGCCGATCATTCAGGAAGGTGCTGGGAGCCCCCCACGGCGCCGCCTCCTCACCTGTGTGCGTGTTGAGGTGGGACTTGAGCACGCCGGCGGACACGAAGGCCCGGCCGCAGAGGTGACACCTGTAGGGTTTCTCCCCGGTGTGCGAGCGCACGTGCTGCTTCAGGTGGCTGGACTTTTTGAAGCCTTTGTTGCACCAGGAACACCTAAAAAAAAAATTGAGAGGAAGGAGGAGGGTTTGAGGATGATCGTCACTTACGGCTCGTTTGTTTTTGGGTTCAATTAAATAAACAAGCACAAAAATCCCTGTTTACTTTTAGGAAACAACAAAGAAGCACATGTTTCATTTTAAATCTTGCCTGATTTCCTGGGAGGTTTCCATCTCAGATGCGCGTTTTGCATTTGTTTACACTGCTGCTGTAATCGTAAGCGCCCTCTTGTGATTGGTCAGGACGCAGCCTACCCAAACGCAGCGTTTCGTCTGAAGGTGAATGGAAGCTTGCTTGCCATAAGTGTACGGAGTAAACGGATTGAATTCACCCTTCAGGTACCCGGCGTTTGCAAAAAAGGGGGCTTTCAATTTTCTAGCTTGATGATGCAAAAGCTGCCTGAATGCCAAGTGGCTTTTTTTAACCACTGTGGAGCAGACCAAGGTTAACGCAGCGTCTGGATTAGACAGCGGCGAGAGCCGGGGTCCAGGCAGGGGGAGGCCCGTCGAGTGGATACAGATGAGGAATCGGTGGAGGAGTGGCAGGGCGCTATCTCTCTCTGTTCGAGAGACTTTCGGTTAAGTGACTAAATATTTGAACTTCAGGAGTAAATTGCTGAGATTTACCCAACTGGGACATGCTGAAGGAACCCAAACAGGGAACCAGGAGCCCGATTGTAAAAGACCGAGGGCCAGAAACATTAACAAATAAACTTCAGGACATCAGATTTTAGCAGGTTTACTCCTCGTTTAGTGACATTTTGACCAACTGTGTCTGGAACCGAGACAAAGGACACAGACAATACCGGAGCCCGGAGGTGAAGCGCACCTGTAGGCTCTCTTGCAGTTGTCCTCGCTGTCCTCCTGGTAGTCCTGCGTCTCTGTGGGCAGCTGCAGCTCACTCTGGCTGCTCTGCTGAAGGAGACCGTTCGCCTAGAATGAGACGTGCCAGAAATCAAAACACGAGACTGGCATACAGTGAACTGAACCAGACTGCTTCTGGGTGAAAGTGTTAGTCTTTTAAAGACATGAGGCCAATAAAAAGTTTGGACTCTCTCTGTCCAATGACAACTGGCGGATCACATCTCTCAAGGGAATCTTTGATCTAGTTTAAAAAGTGCTTTTGTATCTTAAAAAAAAAAAAGGCCAATGAAAATTGAGTCAATAATCTATGAGCACTGATGACAACAAGCTGTTAAAAATAAATAAATAAATAGGATCTCTGTTTTAAAATTGTGAACGACAGAGCCATATGGCGCTGAGCCGAGCTGGAATCATCATTATACAGAAGTTTATTCTTGTGTTATCAGTATGCAAATCTATGCCACAGCTTGCTACAAATGTAATCAAATTATTTGCTCTCGGAAGGCAGCAAGTGCTGTGAACTCCAGAAATCCGCGAACCCAATAAACTCACACATCCCCCCCCCCCTTCCCTCCCTCCCTCAGATATAAATGGGGAGCGAGCGTGCCCCGTGAACTCACCACCTCGGCACCGGGAACGTGGAGCAGGTTGGGGGGGTGGTAGCTGGAGGACAGCGCCTGCGACTCCAGGGTGCTGGAGTCCTGCAGCTGCTGCACGGTGGAGAACTGGGACTGGTTGTAGCTGGAGTCGCTGATGGTGAAGCCTGGAGGAGGACAAGCATGAACGAAAACAAACGACCGCATGTTCAGCTGTTGGTCAACGAGGATCTGGCAGCGTTTTACATCCATGGATTTATTCTATCCTCATTAAAGTTGCTTATAAGCTTGTTGCCCCTCTGGCTGATTGATTCCTCAGAGTTTGTCTCTACGGTCTTTTTTTGTTGATCCTCTGATCTCAAACCCGTCTTATCATCCTCCACCTGTTCCCGAAGGCTCTCGCGGGCCTGCGTTCCCATACAGCAGCCCGCTGACGCCCGGAATCTGACCGGACGCCTCTGACGAATCCTCCCATCTGCCCAGTCAAAGGGTCCGCCTCCCCCTCAGCACGCGGAGCGGACGTCCTCCGGTCATCGCGGGGCTCGTTTCAATCCTGACAGAACGGCCGCAAGCTGCTGCGTCCGCGCGTCGTTCCGGTAACGCGACAGAAACAGACCTAAAACCAGCCGCAAATTTACTTAAGATGTCAGAGGGGCACCGGATTTTCTCAAGGGACGAGCACGGTAATTGGAAACTTGTGAAATCTGTGCGGTGAATCGGCGAGCGCTCGACACGACCGAGCCCCAATCAGAGGAGCGGCCAGGAGGGAGGAAGCTAATTTACTGAGTTTAAACGACTCAAAAACACCCTCATTCTCAGAAACCGTGGAAACGGCACCAACGAGTTTGTGGGAACGGCGATGATAAACAGCTCGGGGGGTGGGGGTGGGGGCTTAACGAGGAAATTTAGGAGCTGCTTTAATGACGCTGCCGCTAATCACTGCCACTCAGGGCCGTACAAGACTCTGACGATTAGTACTCGTTTAGTACCTGCGAGTTCGTGTCACTTTATCTGTCGGTAGTTATTATGCTGCAAATTACAATTCTAACTCTTGTCCTTTATTTTCGTCTTTTTCCATCCAGAGCTTCAGTGCTGCTGCCATAAAAACCTCATGCCAAGGCGCAGCTTGGAGGTCAGACCACTGAATCTTTTGGACTCCACCTAACTACACAGTCAGACATTTCTCAGGGTTCCCAAACTGGCCACCGAGAAACATGCGCTCTTTGTCCCAAACTACTGTTTATGTACCAAACGCCTCCATCATCAACTTTAACAGCTGTTTTTCTTTAATTTTCAATAATATCACATACTCGGACAAGCTTTGTTCATTTTTTTTTATCACATTTTGAACTACAACCTCAAGCTGGCTTCATGTTTATGAATAAGACGGCGCCATAAATTTCCTGCCTGAGATAGTGTCACTTGGATATTAGTTAATCGCCGCCGGATGATGAAAAATAGCATGAACATTAAAACGGGGGTGATAAATTTAGAAAGTTTCGTGTCTTTTCATGCAACTAAACCCAAAAGTTCAGATCCGAATCTTCAAACTGTTTTAAACTCGAGCTGCATATTTAACTGCATGCGAAACACAAAAGATTTCGTTTTTCGGAAGCCTTTTTTCCCCCCGTGGTTCGAGATGGGGAAACGAGGCGCCGGCACGGGCACGCTTCCTCCTGCGACGCTTCTGAGAGGCGGCGAACTTCCAGCCGAGCCAGCGTGAGCCCCCCCCTCCCCAAATACAGCGGAGCGCGAGCACCTGCGCACGAGAGGCTGCAGCGATTTGCTGAACGCGAGCGCGAGACGATCGCGGAGGCCCTCGTGAGTGGAAAAAACAGCGTGGCGTAAATGGGAAGCAAAGCGCGCGCCTCCCGCCGAGGTCGGGGAAGCGTCGTTGCGATGCGCCGTGGCGCTTTGCATAAAACACAACGACCCGCCGGGGGCCAAATTATGATTAGGAGTTTCAAGGCCCCTCCTCATTAAATCGCGCTAAAGTTTGATGAGCGCTGCGGTCGAAGCGGTGGAACTGCACGTCTTTCCAGAGAGGACAGGAGAGGGGGGGTGGGGGCGACGACGATCTGTCTCCCAGATGTTTGAAGCCTGTTTTTGCGCGCCGCCAGCAGTCGCTGCATAAATCCCACCGTTGTGCCCCCTCAGGGCTCTGCACAGCTTCAGCAGCCAGTTGGCTCGGACAACAGCGAGTTCAGTTGGAAGTGGGGGGGGGGGGCGGCAGCAAACATATGTTGGGAGTGCACAGCACCTCTATACTGATAGACAGGAGGGAGGATGAAGTCAGAGGCGTTCCAAGGCGCTTCTCGCAGATGGCGTGTTTGGTTTTGTTGTGAAGAATCCCAGACGGTGTCATAAAGGCGAAAAAACTAAAGTTTATGATGCTGCTGATGTTCGACTGGCTTCTTTTATTGCTGAAATGTGGGATAATTGTAACTTGGAGGGGTCTTGAATCCAGCACATGCAGCCACTTGGAGCAGATATACCGCAGTCTGGATGCTGATTAGCAGTCCAGTGCTTCACTACAGCTCATCATCATTCTGTGATGACAATCGGTAATTGATTATAGTTACTTGAGCATGAAATAGAGTCAATCTCAATAACTTTTTTTTGTCTTTTTATTAGATTTTCAATCAGGTGAGACTTTGTAATGAATCACCTTCATTCACTCTCAAGTGAAAAGCAAAGGTATGCCTCCACTAGTCAACAGGAGTTCAGAGGAATAGTAACGCTGCTGATTTTCACTGGGGAGAACAGCCACTTGCTATGCAGTCAGCTCAGCGTGCAGAGATCTCAGCTCTCCGTTTCCATGTAGTTATACTTGCTTTACAGATTTACAGGCAGCAATCAACATTTGTGACCAAGTGCCAAAAGCATTAGCAGAGCTTTGGAAGGCTCCAACTACGTTTGTCAACACAAAACATTATGAAACAAGGATTTTATAGTTAGTTTGGCCAAGTATTCGTCTGTTGTGTGTTCGTACCTTGTGTTAATGCTTGCTGGTCGAAGGAAGGCTGGGGAAGCGCTGGTGTCTCAAACTGGCTGATATTCTGAGGCAGTGCATGTTGGGTAGTCACATAGGAATCTGGGGATGCAAAGAAACACGTCGGGCTGGTTTCAGCAGCATGACACAAATGAAGAGGACCAGAAAGAACACCTCAGATAAAAACATGCCCTCTGAAACCAAAGGAACAGGTGAGGAACTACAACTATGGCTGCCAAAGCAAGGCCCTCTTCCTGACTCGGTAGCAGCTGGCAATTTTCATTTAGAGTCACAAACTCTGTTGCTTTTTTACCTTTAACTGTAATTTGAAAGTTACATTAGAGTTATTCCCTTCACAATCAGTTAACGAGAATAGGAAGGATAAATGGGAGCCCAGTAACAGGATGGTTTGAGTACTGGGACATCACTGGTGCAGAGACATTAAAGCTGCTCCAGTGGCGTTCGGGCATTACAGGGTGTTGATAACCCCTCACACAGAGTGTTGCTTTGATCCAACTCAAACTCAAATGATACATTCTATAGATCTTACAAACGCACAGAGAAGAAAGTGGCTTCTATATCACTGAAGCCAAATACCATTAACGACAGATAGTTGAGGTCGAGACTGCTAAACCTCAGAGGAAGAAATGTAATTAAAGATGTTAGTTTTATTCTTCAACGGGTTAAAAGTTCATTTAGACTTCATTATCACACATTTATCAAAAAAGACTTCCTTTATATCCCAAATATATCTTTTTTTATTCAATAGTTTAGTTCAGTTTTTCTTTGGGTCACTGTAAAATTCTGCAGACACACCGCCCCCTAGGCTTTCTGGTGGTATTGCAATATTGGGTGCATACATTCAGTCTGGGACACACACTGAGAATATTTCGACAATTGTAAACATTTTGGTAAAGGTCTTGGACTGCAAGTGTTTATACCATACAACCTTGAGTGAATTATGAGTAGAAAGGGAATTTAGTGAAACATTTCAGGGACTGCTTGTCGTTTTTCTGCTTTTAAAAAAAAACATAAATTACCTTCACCTTGCACGAGTGGCTGGTCACCCAGTGGCGCCTCCAGCGTCACCTGCTGCCCTCCGTTCACAACCTCCGTCTGGCCTAATCCCAGCATGCTTTGCTGCTCTGCCGTGGCGGTGGCAGCTTGCTGGAGGCCGTCCCCTTCTATCTCCACCTGCATGTCGTGAGCCACGGTGCCCGTTCCCAGGGGGTCCTCCGCTGACTCAGGCTGCAGCTGCTGGGCCAGCTCGTACCTGGCGGACGCAGGTCACGCGGCGGTGAGGACACGAGTCTCGTCCCGTGGGACTCGCGGGAACGGCGGCGGCGGCACCGGGGGGCCCCTCACCTGTGCGTCTTCATGTGCTTGCGACAGTTGGGCGACGACTTGAAGGTCTTCTGGCAGTAGGGGCACATGTACGGCCGCACGTCGCTGTGGGTCGTCATGTGGCGCCGCAGGCTGCCGCTGGTGGTGAACGTGGTGTCGCACGTCAGACACTTGTAGGCCTTCAGGCCCGAGTGGGTTCGGATGTGGGCTTTGAGGACGCCTGACGAGGCAAAACCTCGGCTGCACTGCACGCACTTGTAAGGCCTCTCCCCCGTGTGCGACCTGGGACGAGAAGTCGACCTCAGAAACTATTCGTACCAGCAAACAATGACATCATCGCATTTTTTAAGCAGAACTTTTCCACACAGTGGGAGTTTTACGCAAAATACATTAACCGTCCAACTTCAATGGAATCCCCTGAATCACTATTGCCATTAAGGGAATCTGCAAC
Source organism: Malacoctenus gilli (assembly GCA_032164315.1). Lineage (NCBI taxonomy): Eukaryota > Metazoa > Chordata > Actinopteri > Blenniiformes > Labrisomidae > Malacoctenus > Malacoctenus gilli. The sequence goes on from JASSRZ010000007.1 coordinate 15,357,043, forward strand.
TTGAGAGATCTGCCAGAAGAGGCAAAGGTGGACATTAGTTACAGACCCACCCACAAATCTGAGCCTCGTCGGCTATTAGAGGAAATAAACGGGAGGCTCCCGGCACCTGAAGGCACCGCACGGGTGCCAGCAACTGTACTAAATCAACATCCCCGCTCTGCAGGGAAAACACAGTGCGGCGAGTCTCCCACAAAGTCAGACAGGATGAGTGGTCGGATCTGGTATGTGGTTAGAAAGCAAATAAAGGTGGAAAAAAAACTAAACAAATGAGCATTACAAGAGCAGATACAAAGCGGAACAAACGTTTGTTTGGTTAACGAATATGGATGCGTATTATGAGGTCAGTCCTGAACATCGTGCAGCTGCACCGAAGTGCTAAGTCAGGCTGAACGCTCCTCCCGCCATCCCGCCTGAATCAATCCGGTCTCGCCTCGCCCGGCAGTTTCATCCCCCCCTCACGTCAGATTCATCACCCCTGTCAACAGGTCTGCTTTTTACTCCACAACTGACTGCTGATGAGCTCAAGCTCGGGTCAGCTGGATCCCCAAAGCTGCTCCGTGACATTAACGCGGCTAAATTCAGGAAAAACATCAGCTACAGTTCGGGATTTTTGTCTTTTCCGTTGAGTCTCCGCTCAAATCGAATGAGATGAACTCTCGCTTAAGTGATGAATTCACAAATGATCCGAAGCCTCGTCTGGCTGGGGGCCTCGCTGACCTCTGGTGTTCCCCAAGGCTCTTTCATGGCTCCACGGTTGTTCTTAGTTAATCAAAACGCTGCACAGGAACAAAGACCAGCAGCCAACTTCAAACAAGAAAAACTGTTCCGGATGCTGACCACTGCCTGACATAGAGACCCAACGACAGCTCAAAGTCACTCTCTCAAATCCTTTTCATCTTCCAACACATCAACTTTGAGGACAAAAGGTTCACTTGCTGCTGACTAAACCACGGCTACAGCAAAAAAGAAATAATGACACTGTGTTCCCACCCATGATTCAGCCAAGACACGCTTGGTTTTTACGCTTTACCTGACGTGCTGCTTCAGATGGCTGGATTTCTTGTAGGCCTTGCTGCAGAACTGGCACTTGTACGGCCGGTCATTGCCCACCACATCCAGGTACTGCTGGAAAGCCAGGCGAGGGTTCTGGGACGACATGAGGCCTGTGGGAGGAGGGGAGAGAAAGGTGCGTCTGAGAAAAATCACTAACGCGGATGGAGAAACTCGGCAGTATGTAAAGTGCACGGTGGTCCCACCAAAGTCAGTGATGAGGATGGGTTCCTGCAGGGGGATGTCAGGCAGAGGTAGGTTGCTTTTGGACACTTTGGCTTTGTTGGATTTGCGCGGGAATTTGTGCTTCTTCTGCTGCAAGCTTTTGAAGTGAGAATTGATGTGCGTCTTCCTGTGGCCGGACGTGCGAAAGATCTTGTCACAGTGAGGGCAGGGGAAAGGACGCACTCCTGGGAGAAGGCGAGAGAAAAAACAGGAGCAAGTTGGAGAGACCCACTCTGGGTTCTTAGCGGCAGGGGACCAAAAAAAAAAGGGCTGTCAAAAGATTTATTGTCATCGTCGATAATCTGAATTTAATAAACAACATTAAAGTTGAAAATAGAGCAAACATCTGCCCTCATAATTCATTCAATTTATTTTGAATCACAAAAAGTTACAAAGCCCTTCAGAAAGACAGAGATAACAAACCATTCGACTATTTTGTTATCATTTTTTTCATCATTTCCTAATCTGAAAAATAAGAAAAATAACGGAATTATAAAATGCACAAGATAGCCGTTATTTTCCGTTTTATCTCTTAAAAAGGCAAATAAACACAACAGAGAGAAAGAAACAGTGGGACAGATATACAGACAGACAGAGACAGACAGAGAGAGAGAGTGACAGAGAGACAGACAGACAGACAGAGAGACAGACAGACAGAGAAAGAGAGAGAGACAGAGAGAGGGAGACAGAGAGACAAAGAGAGAGAGACCGATGGACAGACAGACAGAGAGAAAGAGAGACATGGAGAGAGACAGAAAGAGAGAGACAGAGGGACAGAGAGACAGAGAGAGAGACAAAGAGAGACAGAGAGAGAAACAGAGAGACAGAGGGAGACAGACAGACAGACAGACAGACAGACAGACAGACAGACAGACATGGAGTGAGACAGAGACAGACAGACACAGGGAGAGAGACAGACAGACAGACAGACAGACAGAAAGGAGACAGAGAGAGAGAGCGAAAAAGCGAGACATACAGAGAGACAGAGACAGACAGATATAGAGGGAGACCGAGACAGAAAGAGAGAGAGACAGAGAGAGAGACTGATCGACCGATAGATAGTTTTTCTCCTTCATGTGTGCATACAAAGCAGGAGGAGAAAGCACGAAGAGGAGGACCGCTGTGAAAACATGTTTGTCTGAAAGCCTTTGCTCGGAGCCGACACGTAAACCAGAGCCAAAAGAAACACTTGACATTAGCGGCGCCGTGACAAGGAGAGAGAGACACAAACTAATGCACAGGCGCACGTTATAATTACACAATATTTTTTTTCCATTTGCACCGACGCTGACATCTCGCACCGGGGTTGAAGTTTAAGGTAATCTCCCCGAAGCGAAGCGTACGCGCGCTGATTGCAGCCACATGAATTCCGATGAGGGCCTCCGGCTGGAGGAGTGTCATCGAATTTACGCAGGGCCAGCTTTGGCAATCTCTCGTCTAATCTCCCAGAACATATAGCAGGAATTTTAAACGACACAGGCTGCAGGAAAAAGGTGACGCCGAGGGCGCGTCAGCCTCCTTGCGGGGGCTGAGTGACTTTGCCTCGCGAGCGCGCGGCGGGGAGTCCGTAAAGTGACAGGAAGCGCGTTTTAACGGCTTTGAGGGTGACCCCTTCTCGACGTGCCCCCCGACCCGTCTCACCTGTATGCAGCCGCATGTGCACTTTCATGCTGCCGGAAGTGGAGAAGCACTTGAGGCAGCAGTGGCACTCGAAGGCCTTGATGCCCGTGTGCGTTTTCATGTGCGCCGTGAGGGTGCTCTTGACGGCGAAGGCCCGGAAGCACTGCTTGCACTTGAAGGGCTTCTCGTGCGTGTGGATGCGGATGTGGCGCACCAGGTCGCTGGGCTTCTTGAACTCCTTGGAGCAGTACGGGCAGCCGTGCCAGCGCACGCCGTCCTCCTCCCTGATGGAGCCTGGAGAGGGCGGGGGGAGCAGGGAGGGTTAGCGTGTGAGGGCGACCGCGTCGGGGACGAGGTCAATCCACGGTTTGAACGTGGCTACCACGAGTCGGCCGTGACTCCTCCCACCTGGCATTTGGATGGTTTTCTTGAAAATGCTCCTCTTCTTCTCTCGCACCGGTTTGTCCGAGCAATGCACTTTCTTGGTTTCCGCCGCCGCGCCCTCGGCCGCTTGGCTCTGGGGCTCCCTGGCTGGGGCGTCGCTCTGCGGCTGGACCACGCTCAGGCCGCTGTTCTCCAGAGCTTGCTGTAAGACGCGCAAACAACAGAGTGTACCGTTTCTCTCCTGGCACTGATTCAGCTCAAACAAACCAAGGTGCATGATGACTTCCTTAAGATCTTTCGACTCTATCAAGCAAGTTGTTTGATATTTGACATTGTTCCACAAAGCCGACCGGAACTGTATGAAAAAATGACTTGAACGTAATGAAAAGGTTCCAAAGCTTCTTTGAAACCAACACCAGAAGCTGCTCTATGTGTACGTGGCCCTTTGACAACACAAAGAGGGTGCAGCACATTACACCTGTGCTTCAATGACTGCACTGGCTACCTGTGCGGCAGAGAATTGGTTTCAAAATCTTACTACTGGTCCACAAAGCTTTGAATGGTCTTGGACCGAAATACATGACAGATTTACTCATTGAGTATAAAGCATCCAGACATCTCAGATCCTCAGAAAGACTGTTACTCACTGTTACCCGAGTCAGAACCAAACAAGGTGAAGCAGCTTTCAGTCACTATGCTCTGAGTCTTTGGAACCAAATTCCAGATCATCTCAGGACTGCAGACTCAGTCACTTCTTTTAAATCAGGCCTCAAAACTATTTTATTTACTCAGGCTTTTCAGGAAATTTAATTGCAGGTTGTCTTAAAACAAAAACACTTTCTAAACTTTTTACAATTTCACGATTTTATTTGCTTTTGAATGTGATTTTAAATGCCTTCTTTTTAAAGCACTTTAAATTGCTTTGTGTACGAACTGTTCTTTATAAATAAACTTGACTGACATGATGAGTAATCCTAGACTTTTGATGTCTCAAGTAAATATGGAAAACATATGCAGTGAATCTGAGGAGAGCAGAGAAGCGATGGAGGATCCAGAAAGAACACGACTCTGAATGTAAAGTTAGAGGTTGTGAATTAAACATGTATTCTGCGAGAGCGTGAACTCTGTGTGTTTGTTTCTCATCAAACTCCCTTTGCTCACTTGCAGGATGTCCTGATTGATGGCCGTTTCCATGGTGATGGCGGGCTCCGGGGCCTGCGGCTGCGCCGTCTCGCCGCTGACCTGCTCTGACAGCTCGAGGAGCTGCTGGATGACATCCTTCACCCCCTCGCCGCCCTCTGAGCCCCCCGGACCCTGGCCTGTCGGCTCCGTCTCCTACATAACAGACGGGACATTAGAGGAAGGAAAGGAAGATGAAAAAAAGAAGAGATACGATGAAAAAAGAGCTCCAATTTGTCAGAGAAGTAACTTTCATCAGGAAACGTCGGTGTGAGGCATGAAAGAGTAAAATATAAGCGCAGCAGTGAGTGATGTTAACCGTCAGTACTAAATGTCACCGTGTGATTGAATCAGTGAAAACTTAAAAGTCAGAGTGTGGATTTGTGCCACACAGCTGTTCCTCATCTCTAAACATGGTAATTACCTACAACTAAATCCTGTTCCACGTTACAACTGTATTGTAGACCGTGTGGCAGATCTCAGCTGATGGAACGCGTGCTTGATTATTGTTTGGCAGAAGGATCGGTTGAAACGGCAAAAGACTGAAAAACTTTTGAGTGAAATGGAGCCTAAAGCTTCTGGCAGCATTTGTATGGAGAGAACTGAAAGGCCACCACAACACAAAACCGACGGAAACTGGCAGGCTGACAGCACCGAGAAAGGATAGAAGTGTTGATTATGAGCAAAATAACTTTTCCTGACCAAAAAAAACTAAACTTTGAGCCCACAGCAAATTCAATGCAATTGATCATACTGTGGTGACCCATAACAGTTACATGGACGTTCTCCAAGTGGTAGGTTCCGCTGGGCGGCAGTACTGTTTCGGGTATTGGTATTTGCTTCGTTTAACTCCACAGACTCTTATTTTGAAGGCAAATTATATTTTGCGAATGAGAAGGCTGACGGGTTTCCTGGTTCGGTCCCGTGCTGTCCGAAAAGTGAAGGAAAGTTAACAAAAAGTGGGGCCGCGCACTTCGCAGGACACGGTCTCCGTTTCGTTATTTCCACAGCTCCACGATACTGTAAATGAGACGAATGTATGAGCTATGTCGCACTAATTATTTTTAATGATCTGTTTGCGATTTTAATAATTACTTGTATAACAACAAAGGCTCTCAAAAGCTGCGCCCTGGAGAGTTTTAAAGACAAATGAGTTGGAGAGCTTTCCCTTCATTATTTATCTCCACGTTAAACGCTGAGAGCCTTTTGTGCTCTGGGCACTGCATTGAACTCTGGTTCAGCGCCGGCTTCAGAGAGCGTCCGCAAGGACGAGGGCGGAGTTTAACATCCGGAAAAGGCTCCGAGAAACAGACGCGGCTCTCTGAGGCGTTCGGATTAGCCGCGGCTCTTTCCCGTCTCGTCGAGCCCGCGTCGAAAGCGCCGCTCTACAGAAATCTGGGGGATTTTCTATCTGAATATTTCACATTATGTCCAAGTTCAGACACTCGCTCTGAATTATGAATCGTGTTGGAATCTAAACACGGGGTCTGAAAACTGCACCCATAAAATGCGGCGCGATGAAGCATGAAATGCATTCGTGCGACGGAGGGGGGGTTCTTAATGCGTTTACGTTCTCTAACGCATTCATCAGGCTCAAAGACATGGACGCTGTCCGTCGTCCCTGCTGGGGACTCCAGCGTCCCGCGGGGAGGGGAGGAGCCGCACTGACAACCAATCGAGAGGGACTCTGCCCGGACCGTACATCCATCTAAAAGTTGCAGCCACAGCGAGAGCTCGGAGATGATCCATCATCCTGCCGTCGACAATATAGATCAGAGCCGCCACTCAACTGTGGGAGCGAGCCTTGAATAAATATAAATATATATGTGTATATTCAGTTGGTCCACAGACGCGCTCTCTTACCGGAGTGCTCGTGGGCGCATCGATCACAGAGATGTGCATCTTGCTGATATGAGCGTTCAGGCTGCCCAGCTTCTTGAACACGCAGCTGCAGTCCATGCACGGGAACAGCGGCACGCCTTTCGTCTGCGGGAGCACATCGACACGGAGCAGAGAAGGTGTGAACTCCCCTGAGAAGGACCCAACTTTGACTGAGAAACAAATGAATTGTTACAGCGCTTCACTGAGGATGAGTGAAACGGTAAAAAAAAAAAAAAAAACGTGACCCTGTAGATATTATGAGTCTTTAGTTCACAATAAACCTTCCAGTTTAGCCTACAATGTGTATCTGGGATGAGGATACCATCAGGACAAGGTAGAAAACATAGGAGCTACAATGATCAGGGTGTAAATAAAGGACAACATTGATCCTCACAGGCACGGAAACAGGGAAATAACTCGGTAAGGAAAGGAAGCAAGGAAAGAATGGAGAAGACAGACTGAGTTGGTTGGGTTGGTGGCACTCGGTCGAGGATAATCGCAGGGGTGTAAGGAAAAAAGGAGACTGGAGGCCTGGACCCAAGAGGGGCTATCATTTGCTGGAAGTGGCAGTGGCATAAATGGAGAGTGGAGGAAGTTCAAACGGATGAGGGTGCAGTGAGGAGAGCGAAAGGTAATTCGTGGAGACTGAGGGAGCTGGGAGGGAGGGAGGCGGAGGAAACGGGAAGCTGTGCGAGCAGGCTGTATTCTGGTGACATTGGTGATCCAAAATGATGAGTAATGACCGGAAACATGTTAGTATATTATTAATATAGTTTAAGCAGCGATTAACAGACGGGTGTGAAGACAACGGCGATTGCTCCATGTGTGTTCTTGCAATGATGACTGTCTTTGAGCACTCCTCTCACGGCAAGCTGGTCTTGGGTTCAGAACCGGGGTTTTGCATGTTCTCTCCGTATGTTGCTTTGACCCCCAGTTCAGAAGTTACACACAAGGAAATTGGTGACTCTAAATGGTCTATATGTGTGAATGTGGGTATTGGATTGTGGAATTTGCATGTCTGCTCCGTGATGGACCGTCATTGCCTTGAGACAGTGTGAGCTGGAGACCGATGCTGACGTCTGGTTTGTGTTCTCGGTCGCACAGTCCAGCTGGTCTGAATCGTAACTGTGGATCTTGGATCAGTTCATCAAACGTGACAGAACTTGTGCAAAATCTGAAGAAATATCGGTCTTCGTTCCGCAATATTTGTTTTAAAAAATGAATAAATAAAACTAAACAATAAAACTCATGAATATGAAGACAAAAATCAACTTGGAAAAGCAGCAAAAGTTACTTGTCAAAAGCAATCGACATCCAGCTTTAGATGGAGGTCCGCAAGACTAAACTGAAGTCAGACTTATGACTCTGCCTGACACAGCAGCTCTCAGAGTTCCTGAGGTCTGACCGCAAAATCAATGGCTCGCTGCTGTCTTTGCAGAGTGCGTTCGTGCCAAATTTGAAGATCTCGAATCATGTTCTTCCGTACACAAGCTTCGAAGAACAGAGTACGTCACCGAAAACAAAGTAAACATTCTCCACTGACAGCTTGGTGCAAAAAAAGCCTGAGCCCCCTCGTGAGATGTCGGATAACAAAGATGGATCAGCTGCAGTCGAGGGCATGTAAAGTGTTTGTTTTCGATATGCAACACTGACAAGTGTGGAGGGTGAAGGAAGTGAAAGTCCTCTCTATGTCCAATAAACCAGAAGCGCTGGGGGGGGGGGCTGTTGGGAACTGGTTCCTTTTCGAAGCTCTCAGAGGGGCTGAAGTGGCGGTCCAAGTGCTGGCTGTGTAGTTGTTATACACGGGGGGAAAAAAATCAGGACATCCAAATAGTCTACAAAGGTATCTGACTGAAGTGAAAAGACAGGATACCAAGGGAGTGAGGGCAAGCTCACGGTTGCTATCGGTAACTGTGTTATTGAAGTGATGGGGGGGCGACGAGGGAGGGTTCGAGGGTTCGTTGCCTGGTGGCTCCGCACCTCATCTGGCACTCTGACAGCATCTCAAGATGTTGTTTGGGGGCAAAGACACAAAGATGTTGGGAATCAATAAAACTCAAAAGACAATAAAAAAGAAGGAATGGAAGATTTTTTAGACATCGTGTCCCAGAAGGAAACGGTTTTTTATGTGAGAACTGAGAGGAAAAAAAAGAGGCGAAAAGAAGGCCAAAAAGGAGCTGGTGAGGTGGCCGTTTTGTCCCTGCGGACAAACCGACGCGCGTCCCGACTCTTGACTGAAGCACTCTGACTCTTCTTCGCGACTCCTCGGAGGAGGGCTTCTGATGGCGATATCTATGCCTGTGAACAACGCCTGGCTGCTTTGTTATTCATAGGTCAGTTAAAACATGAGGACAAGCCAGATCGGGAACAGCAAAGCTGAAGGACACTTGTGGAGATGAGCTGCATTATTCAAACGGTCCAGCAAGAAGTAATTCAATCAGCGTAGGCCGTCGCCAGCTTTTAGCCCGGGACACACTATCTTGGCAACCAGGAAAAAAACAAGCGCTACCTGGTTGTTGATTTCATTTTTCCGTACACAAAAACAAAGAGGCGGAAGAGGAATGTTTGGGGAAATTAACGAGGACGACGGGACCTTTGGCCTTCCGGAGCTTTCGAGAAAAAAAAACCCAACAACAACACTTTTGTGGAATACAAAAAGGAGCACGATTAAAACTGAACACGAGCTTATCAGCTTTGTTTTAATGTGCTCGTCTGTCGCTGCGGGTGGATCCTGAAGCTTTCAGATCAGTCGCAAAGAGTCAAATAAAAAAATCATCCAGGTTTCTGCAGATGTCTTCTTTTTAAGCAGACACGCAATGAGAAACACAGTTGCTTTTCGCCTCCATTTTTCTGAATCTATAAACTGACTGTGGCAAACAACCCACTTATTACATCCCCCCCTAACCCCCGCCTGCTGGCACAGGCTGTGGCGCACACGGTGCAGGTATGGAGCTTTTAAAAAGCAGCTTTTATTCCCCCTTTTTCTAGGGAGTAAATGCATTCGCGCCGCTCATTGTGTCCGAAACCCACTGATGGGAGACCCTCGGCTCCTCCCGTGGTGGTCATCATTGTGCTGCTTTACAATGATGGCGGGCAGGGCGCTGACCCCCGCCCCCCCCCCCCCGCCCCTCCCCACCGTTCGGACTGGAGCTGCATTATTGGAAGCAGTCATCAACCTGGAGATGCTCGGCGGCCGCATCTGCCCGTCCAGTAATGGGCTCAGGCCATGAGCCCCGGGCATGAACGTCCACGCGCTCTTGACATGAACCTTTATGGGGTTTTTTTTTTCCGGAGCGGGTCTAAAGAGGACTTTGATGTGCGCTCTCCTTTTGACCCCCCACCACCCACCACCAAATGTGGCTAGGCACAAAAAAAAAAAAAAAAAAGAAAGAAAGAAGGGAGGAAAAACAGGAAAGAACTGCGGGGGAAAGACAGCCTCGGATCAAAGTCGCACTGCAAATTAGGCTGGATAAATCCGAGCTGCTCTCAAAATTCGTCTGCCACGAAGTGTTTACGAAAAGAAAAAACGAGGGGGGGGGCACACAACCCAAATGAGGAACAAAGGAGCGCAATTTCACCTCATTTCCTCTCTGGGAGTCAAACAATATGACAATAGGTCCCGCTGCACTGAATGCAGCGCGCCGAGAGCGGAGGAGATGATAATTTAGTCAAGGAGACAGAAGGAGGAGGGGCCACATCAAAAAAAAAAAGAAGAAAGAAAGAAAGAAACGGGCAACTTGGAAAACAAGCCGAATAAAAGATCGCACGCTGGATTAAAGAAAACACGGGAGCTATTTGGAGCGTGATGAGTCACGCAAGTTCGCATCTGTAGAAGTGAAATGTCCAACGTGATGATTTACTTCGCGAGTTACGAGGAAAATGAAGACACTCTGGGCTTGCGGCAGGATTCAGTTCACAGCTGTTATTTGTTCCTTTTCTCTGCACTTTAAAATAAATAGTGCATTCACTTCTTATGAAGGAGGACATGTAATTAAATTCAGTACTTTTACGGCCGTTAGTTTTGGCCATCACTCTGGCTGCCTGCTGGAGTTACGAACACTCTCTCTTTTCAAAATAAAGCTCGATCTTTTCAGGTACATCTGAAAAAAAAAATGTTTTTCTCAGACCTACTTTGGTACCAATGTGCTTGTATGAATGTATGTGGGCCAACTTCAATTTGATAGCTTCTAAAAAGAGATAACACAAAGGACGGCATGTTCATTTGGTGTCTGCGTGGTGGTGAGTGCGCCTCGTACCTCCGAGTGAACCCTCTGAACGTGGGAGTGCAGGTTCCCCTTCTGGGAGAAGGAGGCCGGGCAGAACATGCAGAGGTGCGGCTTCTCTCCCGTGTGCCGCACCATGTGGGTCTGCAGCACCACCTTCTGGTTGAAGGCTTTGCCGCAGTGCGAGCACTTGTAGGGCCGCTCACCTGGAAGGGGAAGGAGGTGAGCCCAGGTCAGACAACAGTCAGTCACGTGGTTTCATCTACAGACTCCAACCTCAGTTTGTGGATGTAACTTCAAAATAAAAGCAAAACTGTGGCTTTGTTTGTGGAAGTCTTTAAATGCTGCAACAAATTCACAAACTTGTTCAAGAAATGTGCTGTGAACTGAACATTGTTTTAAAAGATCTGAATTCAGAGTGGCGGCATTTTAAAGATTTGCAGTTGTTAAATGAATCGCAAAAACAAGAAAATGTCCAAAACTTTACACAAAGATCCATAAATTCAAATGGGAAAATACTTTTTCCATTTGATTTTTCATCAAAACACTGAGTTAATCACAGTGATGTGTTGACTGCTTGTGTCGAACCAAAACTCAGGACATTCATTAATTTGTAAAACTGCTTTGGAATCCTACAATTAAATGGTCAATGGACTCCACTAATGTGTCCACTTTGTCACTGCACTGAGTCAGACCCAAAGCACTTTATGTCAGAAGTCACATTCACGCACGCACACACACGCACACACAAATACGAATCAGTAGGAGGGGCCTGACATGCAACGCGCTCACACACACCACTGGCAGCAACTTGGGGTTCAGCTCAAGGACAGTCTGGCACGTGGACAGGAGGACACGGGGGGGGGGGGGCGCACCTCTGGACTGAAGGCCAACCTGCGCTCTCAGCTGAGCCTCGGTTGACCCGCATCAATTAAATTAATCTATACTCCCCTATGCTGTCATCGTCTGAGCGACGTAAAGTGATCTCAGGTAATATGACGAGGAAAATGGAGATGAGTCAGGAGGAACACAATCTATGTACTTTTATCCGCCCCTCCAAAAGAGATGAAACATAGTATTTGTGTGTGTGTGTGTGTGTGTGTGTGTGTGTGTGTGTGTGTGTGTGTGTGTGTGTGTGTGTGTGTGTGTGTG
>JASSRZ010000007.1:15368871-15381782 GCA_032164315.1 Malacoctenus gilli
GTGTGTGTGTGTGTGTGTGTGTGTGTGTGTGTGTGTGTGTGTGTGTGTGTGTGTGTGTGTGTGTGTGTGTACACACTTCACCTTCTGAGGTTAGAGGCTGTTTGATATTCACAGCACAAAAAGAATCAACCCCCCCACCATTAGTCATCCAGCGTCTGAGGCTGCCTCACAGGTTCGCATGTGGCCAGCGTGCAAACGGCACGTCGGCGAGGGGCCGCCGGCTGAGTGACCTCGGCTGCACTGACGGCAAAAAAACAATCGCAGAGCGACGCGCAAAAAAAAAAAAAAAAAAAATGTTCCAGTTCAGACAGCATATCGAAATTCTACCCACAAGTATTGCAGAGAGCTCCGTGTCTTTGTGTAAGGGCTCGGTAATGAGGCAGGCTGAGGTGAGAGTGGTGAGAGCGATCAGAACCGACTCCTGAGGAGTCGGTTGGAGCCGTGTTTGGAAATGAGACGAAAACCCAATCGGAGGAGGCCGACATGCGTCAAACAGGCTTGAAAAACTGGGTTGAAAAACTTCTTTCCTGAACTTCCCAAACTTTTGATGAAACAGGAACTTAGTTGAGTGGTGGGACGTCTTCAGAGCGGCGCGCTGAAGTCGACTGATGGCTGGAACGTACTTGCTCTGTGTTGCAATCGGAACGGAGGGGCAGCGAGAGGAAAGTAGCGCCGAGACGACGAGTGATGAGGCCACAGCTCGGTGCTGGAAGAGCAGAGCTACTCGTCTTGAAACGGCCCCAAACAAACTCGTGAAACACTGCAGAAACTTCAGCTTTCTCCTTCTGCTCGCTCATGCACCACCAGCCAGACAAGGCCATGTTATTGAACTGCTCACCGAACACAGTGTCTCCCAAACCAGTGTGCTGCTGTGCCGTGGAAAATTGTCCAATGTTAATCACGGAACGGCACAAGTTCAGGTTGTCTGTGTGAGGATCAGCTGCTGTGCGAGATCAATAGCAGTTGCGCTCTGACGGCCGTGGTGCGTTTGTGGACGGACGGAAACTTCAGTGTGTAGTTCGACCGGACAACCTATATTTATTGCGCATTTTACATGAACACAGACGAGTCGTGACAGTCACTTTGAGAAGCACTCAGCTGCTGCCAGAACAGTAAGAGGTCTTAAAACGTGACTATGTTCTTATTGTCGTCACATATATGGAGCAAGTCTAAAACAGTAAACGCACTCATGTTCATTCTTTTGGCTTTTAACCACATTCATTCATTCATTTTCATATAGAACAGTTTTTTTTTTTTAAGATTTTTGTCGGTGGTGTGCCTCGAGATTTTTTCCAACAAAAAGGTGTGCCTTGGATGAAAAAAGGTTGGGGAAACACTGACCTAACAAACCTCAGTGCACCTGAAAGTGCTGTTTCTATTTTGTCAACTTTCATGTCTGAATCCAACCAATAAAAACTCTTCCAGCCTGGTCATTGAGTAACCAGGTGCGCCGCCTCCTTCCCTGTTTTTTCCCCACTCTGAGCATAAAATGACTGAATGTACCAGTGAGTCTCAGCGAAACGAAGGCGCCGCCTCTTTCCCGCGGCCCTCCACTCACCCGTGTGTATTCGTATGTGCCGGACGAGCTGGCTGGGCTTCTTGAAAGCTTTGCCGCAGTGGTGGCAGCTGTTGGTGAAGCCGCTGCGGTCGATGTTTTTCTTGTAGTTTCTGGAGCTGGAGCTGAGCGGCCTGCGGGGAGGAGGAAACACTGTCGTCAACACGCGATCACAGGTTACGTCCACTGTCTGGGTGGTTTGAGCTCATTGAGATGCTTTCACCTTTCGAATTAGCCACCGCACGAGCCGGGGCGCGTTGCATGACACGGCTCGGTCCCCCGACATGTAATTACGCCACCGTTCACAAACCGCACATACGTGACTAGTGGCTCCTTTTTGTTCCAGCGCCTTCTTGGGGTGCAATAGAAAAACACTCAACAAATTCTGCTTTGAAGAACAAGCTACAGTAGAATTGAATAACAGAAGACGACGAATCTCTGCCGAGATATGGACTACAGCTTTAGATACGCGTCTCGGTTCGTTCCGTCCTTGTGTTTCAAGTGGATTTGAACCAAGGTGAAGGTAATGATGTGCTCAGTTCAATTAGATTGTCTTTGTTGTCTGATCTATTTTCAGGAGTTCAGGTCTGAGTGGACAAACCAGCCAAAGGACTCGAGACGTTCCTCTAAATCCGCTGTTCCGGGGCCTCTTTATTGATACTGTTGACCTTGTTAGGGGCTGCAGGAAGTTTTGCCGAGCTCCCTTGTGGAGAAAATGACCAAACACCTGATGAAGGGTGATATGAGCGCCCCCGCCCCCCTTCACATCCTCTCCCTCTCTAATAATGAGGGAGGGCAGCAATTCAAAGAGCCACTTCAGAAGCATTTCATTAATGTCTTTCAGAGGTGTCTCTCTTCCAGAGCACAGAGAGTGAAACTTACACCATCAACTGGGGAAAAAAAAATATCACACTGATCTGACACCAAATTTCACTTTAACTTATTTTCCCCTCTGCAGCTCAAGAGGCAATAAAAGGCCTTTTTGACGGGCATTAGATGAGCACATCTTTTTTTGAACTGGATAAAAAGTCTGAGAGACTAAAAAACGGTTATCAAAAGTTGGCGCACCTGTCACACCGATAGCCATTCATTTCATCCTTTAGATTTTTCTGCAATAACCTTAAAGGAAGACTTTCAGCTCCACTCTGTGTATTTTTTAAAGTAGCCGTTGCTGTGAAATACATACTTTTAGTCTCTATTTTTGACTTTTGGTAATCCCATTATCCTCGCGCCCAGCATAACATAAAACTGCTTCCAGTTTCCATGACGACAGCTGTATTGTGCTTGCGTTAGAGTAGTCACGATACCAAAATGAGTAACCACGATACTATACCAAACAGAGCATCACGGATCCAGGTAGTATCATGATACCGTGGCCTTTATTGGTGTTGTTGCTATTATTGTTATTATTATTGTTGTTGTTGTTGTTGTTTTGTTGCCGAACTATTTATCGTAGCAGACCTGACTTGATAGCCTTCCACCTTGCCGGTAAAAACACGCGAACAGCCAATCAGCTTCAAACACAGGCAGGCCGAATATGTGGAAATAGCCTATCATAACCCCAGACGTCACGAGTAAGCCGCAAACAGCCAATCATTCAGCAGCTGTGTAGTTAGGTTGCAGTATTAGCCATGTGGGTTGGTTGACAGGGAGAAGCATACAGTGACACGCCGGAAGGAGAGTAGATGCGGCCGCCTGTAGCGGAAACTGGCACCGGGTTGTAGTAATCCATGGTAGTACCGTCGTCTCTAAATTGTAGTATAGTCGGAAATGCAATGATTTTGCACCGCGGCGTACCGTGGGTACCGTGCAACTCTAGTTTGCGTTTGTCCCCACAAGTCTCGGGTGACCTGCGACAAACCAGCATTACGAAAGTGGGGTCCCACCTCATCTTGATGTGCGTCTTCATGTGCTCCTTGATCTGCGTGGACGTCTTGAACTCCTTGTCGCAGGTCTTGCACGTGTACACCTTGACGCCCGAGAGCTCCTTGCGGTGCTCCTCCAGGTGCAGGGACAGCTGGCTCTGGAGGACGAACTCGTCCCCGCACTCGGCGCAGATCAGATTCTGCAAGAGAGGGGGGGTGGGGGGGGGGTTGGATCGGGGAGGTAAAACGTCCTATCCTCGATGCACCCCCCGGCCGCCGACTCACCTCCTCCTTCTCGTGCAGCATGACGTGCGATTTGAGACTGGCGATGCGGGAGAACTTCTTGTTGCACATGGGGCAGGTGAAGTCCGAGGTGGTGTGCGTGGACTTGTGCAGGGTGAGGTTGAACTCCACGTTGAACGTCTGGGCACACTGGTCGCACCGGTGGGGCTGCAGGACAGAGCGGGGCGAAACGATTAATCAAACGCTGAAGTAAACAGATCAACTTTGAACAAACTGTTTAAATGTTTGCAGAACAGGGTTAGAGTTTCAAGGTCCGAGAGGTTCGTGTTTCTACGCGAGCCGGCACAATTTTCGAGTTCTTTCATTTCCGAGCTTTAAAAGATGCTGATGGAGATTCAATAACGTGTCTTTGTTATATTTCCTCAGGTAAAGCCTCCAGCCCTCAGCGCAGAGCCTCGGGAGATGAATTCATTTTTGAACCTTTCGAAAGTTTAATTTGATGAATGGTGATCTCACAAAAAAAAACGGAGAAGGAAAACCGCAAAAATCCGACGCCTTCTGAGAGTCGAGTCGATCTAGCGTTCGAACGTAGCCGCTGACAGATGTCAGGGATTTGTAACAGCGAAGCTAAACGTTTTCACTGCACTTATTCGCTCCGTTTCAAAACCGAAGGCAGCGTGTGAATGGAACGGGAGAGGGTCTGTCAGGTAAATTGCCTGAACCTGCAAGGGTTTTTTTTTTTTTTGATAGACTCGGCCACAGGCGACGAAAGAAGAAAAAGAAAATGATTCCTGAGAGGCAGAGACGACGGCGGCGGCTTTGAGTTCAACTCTTTATCAAAGGGGGTTCGGCTCGCTCGATTCCAGAGCGCTCTGTGAATGCAGCGAAGGTCGAGCGTGACACAGACACCTGTGAAAGGTTGCTGCTCCTCGGAAGTGAGTGGGACACATGCACACGCACACACTCACGTTCACACGCACACTCACACACGCACGCTCGCACGCACACACACACACACACGCACGCACGCTCGCTCGCTCGCACGCACTCACGCACATGTACACACTCTCACACTCCCTCTCTCACACACACACACTCACACTCGCACACTCGCACACACGCACACACGCACACACGCACACACGCACACACGCACACACACAGAGGGTCAGTGGGACAAACGTGAGGCGCTTCTGTCTTTTTACAGGCAGGAAGACTCTGACAAGAGGTGAAGCCTCTTCATCACTCCAATAATAACATCACTCCAACGAGAATGAGGGGGCAAGAGAAGGTCTTCCGCAGCACACTGTGACTAAACCCTCGCGGATGACTAAATATCCATAAAAGCAAAGTGAGGCCAGCGCCAAAAACATGACATTTTAATGACACCAGAGGTCAGCCCTGAAACAACACAGGGAAACAAATATCTCACTGGAAAGCATCAACGTGGCTTTGGAAGATTCTGATTGGCTTTGCGGGACAGAGGGGCGGGACCAGAGCTTGTCTTTGGAGGCAGGTGAGAAACGGTGTCAGTTTTAAACCAAACACACAGCAGTCAGAAATAAAGGTGAGGAATGCGTTTCCAGCGAGCGGGCGGATTTTTCAGCCGGGTGACTCGCGGCTGATCTGTCATACCAGCCGTGATGGAGAGTTGGCAGAGAACCCCTCCCACCCCCTTCCCCATTTGTTAGCCGCTGGTTGTGGAGACACACTTTACCGCCTCTCCGCTCTACGCTGGCTCCTTCCCAGCAGAAAGAGAGAGAGAGAGAGGGAGCATGTTTCATTTCCACGCTCCGCCGCTCGTCAGACCACCACCCCGTCACAAGTGACTCAGCATCAAGTCTCATTAGGCAACACTTCATTCGTGTCGGCGCTACCGTCTCCTCCTGACAGCCTGAGTATGGATGGAGGACGAAGCGATACGTGGGGGAGACGGATGCAGATGATTGAGTCGCAGATCACAAACAAACTCTAGCTTTTCCACTCCTTCGATTTCATTTAAAACAACATACTTTAATGCAGTTCTGCCTCTTTCACTGCTGGTATCTATTTAGCGTTTTCTCTTTCAACTTGGATATTGGTGTTGGAGCTCCGCTGTGTGTCGGAGGCGGGACAGGCAGTCACTTAGCTTTCCCCTCTGCTCTGGAGAGCCACTCTTCAATCTTCTCACTGCACCGAGGACGCAACCGGATGGTATAAAGCAGCTCAGCGCAGATAGCGGGAGTCTGCTTTTGTCCAGGCCCTCAGCCTGGCAGATAAAGCAGTAAAGTGCTACCACAAGCTCAAGTGGAGCAGCCTTTGTCCCGGCTCAAGCCTCAAACTCGCCCAGGTGACGTCTCTTTAAAAAGCAGATGCTCCCGTGTGTCTCCCTGCTGCTGTGAGACCTGATTTGCAACAGTATTAAAGAGCCACATCATCTGAGCAGAGAAGCCGGGGGCTCCCTGGGTGGGTTTTTTTTTTTTTTAATGCCACCAGCTTGGCCCCGATCCAACCTGTAGCCGTCACCCGCTGCAGGCGGCTCATGCGCACTCAGACAGAGGGGTTCCCTCTGTTCTCTACAAAGCGACGGGCACCTGGCGCACTGAGCAAAGATCAGCTGGCCCCGCTGATGAAGCCGAATGCTTCAGGAAGGGCCTCAGTTCAAGAATGTCCCCACAGAGTGGGGGTGAGAAAAGGTCGAAAAAGCGTCAAAATTCGTCCTCAGAAAAGTGGCCATAAAACAATTTGAGACAGCAGGTGCTTGCTGAGAAGGCTGGTGAAAAAGACAAGCAAGTGTTCTGCGACACATCAGATTTTTAGCGTAATTATTGTCCAGGGACAAATAAAATGTTTCTGATTTAATATCACTTGAAAAAACCTGACATTTAAGTGCCAAGAAAATGTATTCAGGATGTGATTTTAATATGTTTTTATTGGGATTACAGAATGAAGTCCAAGTTTCCACTTACTGAGACGGTATATTTAAACTAGTTTCTTATTAATTCGTTCAGTTTATTTGAAAATTATGTCTTAATTGTGAAATAGAAAGGAATAAACACATCAATAAAAGACTGACCAATATTTTAACCATGCGTGTTTCATTCGCATCTTGTAAATATGTTTGCACTAGTAATGACATGTGGAAATAATTTTTTTATGGTATAATTGTGTGTTTACTCATATTTTTGTTCTGTGAGGGGCTGGAGGCTCCAGATTAGAAACCACTGCCAGGAACTAAAGTAAAAATGAGTAACTAAACATGAACAACTGTGGTCCTAGAACTATTTTCTGATTTCTTTATTTCCTTTCCTTTTAATACTGTTAAATTAAAGACATTCTTTTGAAAAATTCTACAATTAGAGCAAGACAGATGCACTCAAAAGGAGAACAACGGCTTTGTCCGTGTGTTTTGTCACTTTCTCTGGAAGCATCGGATGCTTGAATGGAGCTTTCCTAGAGGTCAGCAATTGGCACCGACACTGTGACTCTTTGTGCGCACAACCTACCTTGTCGTTGCTCTCATGCTCGCGGAGATGCTTCTGCAGCTGGCTCTCAGTGGTGAAGATCTGAGAGCAGATGGAGCACTTCTTGTCCTTGAGCTCTCCATCGCTGAATCCTTCCGCCTTGCCTTCGCTGGGATCCGCGTCTGACGACGAACACGAGAAGCGACATTTGAGGACCACGAAGCGCGTGGAGAGGCTCCGTGACACGACGAGGAACGCCGTACATGTCAAAGTACACAGGCAACGTGCTTCACACACATGTTGCGTTGTTTGGCATAATGAGAGATATTCATTTTCCTCTGACTCCACACTTGAAAGGACTAACGAGCGATCTGAAGACACAATAAGGGTCTAAGGGTGAGACGTCGACCAGAACTACTCTCCACAAGCCAAACACAAACAAAATCAATGCTTGATTATCACGAAAGAGACCACAAACACTCACAAACTGACTGCGACAAGGACACTGAAGCACCGCAAAGTACTCAAAGATCCTACCTGAGTGTCTGACAGACAAATAAAAAAACCACAAAGACACATTAACTTACATCAAGAAGACACCGAGGCTTATAAACTGTCTTCATACAGCAACAACAACAGATAAGACAAACAGCAAGAGGCTGAATTCAAGCAAGTTTGAAAAATAGAACCAAAAAAAAATATTCGAAACAGACACAAACAGCAAATGAGAACAAAGACAAGAAATGACCGCAAACAAACTCAAACACACAGACAGGGAAACACAGCAGCTGACAAAGACAAACCACTAAATGGTCCTAAAAAGCCACTGGAAGAAATTTCTACCAGTACACCTAAAACAGCATTAAAGGACATACAATGAAATAAGGGAAAACCTCACCATCACCTCAAATATTTAACAACCAACACCAAAATAGCTAACGCAAGAACAACAATCACGCAGCAATGAAGGGACATAAAAACTAACACACACAGACGCAAACTGACAGTAGTTTGTCAAAATAAACACAAAGCGACATGAAAAGACCACAAACATACGACAATAACAAAGGCTGAGTCACAGCAGAGGCCTGATACCAACAAAATAAAGCTCAAAAGAACACACAGCTTTGTTAGAGGTGTGAACTGATAAGGAGGACCAAAAGTGTTAAATGCCAACAAGACAATAAGTTACAATAGACACACAACTACATGAAAGAGATGGAAAACCTGTGAGAAACAGTCCTTTTAATTTAATCTAAAATGACTGATGCATGTGAACTTTAAAAGTGTATCAAATACAACATAACTTTAAAGGGAATTCATTGAGAACGACAAGTGTGGGTGGAGGGGGGCGTGAAATGTTATGTACAGGCACCGAATGACACGCACCTTAGTTCAAACACAGAATACAGCCCAGTGCTAAGGCATCTGAAGTCACGCACATAGACGCCCATGAGACTTCACTGACACATGCCGAAAATCCGTCTGAATGTTGTGGATGTGGGAGTTTAACGGTTTGCTCATCGCACGGCCGTGCTGGCCAACACGTAGACGGACAGGGGACGGACAACGAGGGCGTGAGAGGTCCCGGGACTTCATCGGACCTTCCTGCAGTTAGTAGACGGTTGCGTTGAAACAACCTCAATGCCTCCCGATCAATCGGAACGCGTCAACTCAACCACGGCGACAGGGTTAAACATATCATCCTGAGGATTTTGCCGAAACACAAGACGACTGCGCGTCTGCCAACACGTTCACACACCTGTCCCGGTTGGGTAATTCTGTGCGACACAGCCGGCTCACGCTCGTCCAGCTGCAGCTGGAGCAGCCGCGCTGACAGACTCCGCGCGACCAAAACAATGGCCAACATTTTAGCGTGTTAGCCACGGAGCTAGTGGAGGCAACGCGAGCTAGTTAGCCGCAGCCAGCTAACCACGAATATCACAAACAAACGCTGTATATCGAAAGAGCGGCCAAATAAATAACGCCACGCTGCACGAGCGCTCCTCTCCTCGCGGACACCAATTTAGACTGGAAGCCAATAAGAAGAGCCACCGAAATGTTATTAATATCATTCCGCCTCAATCACTACTTCGCCGTACAAAGCAAAGCCCACCCGCAATACTATATCCGGGGACTATATACACTACATTCAAGTGTTATTATATGAGCCGAGGAGCTGTTTGACAAAACGTTACCGGGTTATTTGGATAGCCCATAACCTGTACTTTTTATTCCTTGCATTTTGGTACTTGTTACCTGCTTCGTCGCTGCTTTTAACTCTCAGTTTGCGAGGCCGGCCCCGCGGCATAGTTCCAGTTCTCAGGGCGGGTGTGCTGTGAACGGTTTGCTTTTCAAAATGGCGACTCGGTCATCTGGAAGAGAGCAGCAGCGTAGCGGGGCAGACTGTAACCGCTCCGCGGACAAGGGAGACATCTACCGTCCGCTACGATGTACTCGCTGCTTCGGAGGAAACAAAACGCTTTATTTTACCGAATGGGAACTGAATATTTTTTGTAAAACATCACATGAAGCTCCCTGCTCATTATTTACTGACGGCAGTTAGTTTATTCTTATGTTGTAAAACGACCGTAGGCAAATACTGATTCAAATGAAATGCTAGAAATGAGCAAACTTTTTTCAAGCAAGAGCATTAAACATGATGAATACCGACCTATGGAACTGTTCCAATATTTCGTTTGTTTACACAACAGACCTCAGTATGTAACTGTAGTACGAATGAAGCTTGAAAACATCGACAATAACATTCACAGAGAAATGTCAAAACATCTGATCCAAACAAATACAATACTGAGGAAACAAGGATTCTCTTGAGCTTAGCTCAAATAGCTTTGGATGATGACAATGACCTTTCTTTCTCCTAAAAGTAAACCAGCCATACTTATTCCTCAAATAAAAATGTTCAAAAAGGAAAAATAAAACATTTTTCCACTCTTTTAAATGTTATCAACAAACTCAGTCAGACAAACTTACAGATCAGTTCTAGTGTCCAACTTATAACTCCTACTGATGTAGGCTACGTAACTCAAACCAGCTTCATGCACACAGTGCTGACAGCTAAGCTTTATGCTCGTTACCAAGTTATTTTTTCAACAATGACCAGTAAATGTGACAGTAAGTAGCTTGCCAAGTGAAAAAATAACAGTCGATTCAACTAATTCTTCAGAAATGGCAGGTGTGCAAACACATTAAAACTCCGACGTGTTTGCAGCTTAGTCACACTGGAGGACCACAAACATGATCTAATCCATTGTTGATGAAGGTAGAAAACTCCATGCTGCGAGGGGACGTCGCTGTTAAATGTCACCAGCAGGGGGAAGCAGAGAGTTGAATAAAGGGGCCCGGGTCATTTTTGGGCCAGTTAATCCTGGAGATGCCAACAGAGCTGATGGTGGGGGGGGGGGGGGGGCGAGCTGTGGTTGCTGATCTCAACAACTGGAAAGTGCTCCCCCCCACCCACCCCCACCCCATCTTCCGAGGTAGCCTGTGTGTGCACAAGTAAAAGCCGGAGTCCGAGCAGCACTCGGGTTTCACGCTCGACATGACCAAAAGACACACAGAGCCGCGCACACAACACCCATGCAAATATGCGCTGGAGCGTCTGAGGCGGCGCGGCCACTCGTCCACGGCGACGCGGCGGGTCGCGGGGATTTATATCTGTGACTGGCGTGAAAACGAGCTGCAGGGGAACGCGGCCGAGGGCTCCGGTGAAGGAGGGGACGACCAGAATAGAGATGTTCAGGGTAGCTGAAAGGCAAACCTAGTAATTATTGGTGCAGGCTAACCAAAGACAGTCCCGTGAGACAGCAGGGCTTTGGCCATGGACATGGAAGAGGCCCCAGTCATCCAACTGACACAACCAAACATTAAGGAAGCCAACAAAAAAGAAAAATCGCTTGAATCATGCTCATGCTATTTGTTTTTTTGGAACTCCGTCCATCTGATGTTTTTTTTCTCTCGTTTGCAGTCAGTAGTTTGTGTCTTTTTCATGATGGTGTTTCTCTCGTTCGTGTCCCATTTTCAAATTGCATCGAGGGTTTCTCTGCCAACTGATGTTTCTTCTAGTTGCACCTGGAGCTGACGGGAAGTAAAGGCGACGCTTGTGCTGCTGGGCGCCGATGTGCCGAAGCGTCCGAGGAGACAATCGCTTTTAAAAAAAGATGGGCAAAAAAGAGATTTGGTGGAGATTTTTGTGGTTATCTGGTTTCATGCGTTGATCATTTATGTGATGTTTTTGCATTTATTTGAACCTACTTTTCTGATTTTGTTTCCATTTTGAGGTCAGCTGGTGTAAGAAATCCTTCGGGCCAACTTGCTGCATTGTCATGTCTCCTTTTAGTTGCTTCGAAATGTTTTTGTGTTGTTTTTGTGTTGGTCTTGTCATATTTTTCCATCGTTTTACTCTGATATCATCGGTGATGATAGTTTTTTTCCTACAAATTTTGCTGTCTAGTGTCCAAAACCATAACGTTTGCTTCCTGTGTTTCCCTTTTCGTAAACTTTTGGTCATTTTTGAAATGAATTTGTGGTCATTGTGAAATCTTCTTCTCATAGATTCCACGTTTATGACTCTATTCCTTTTTTTGGGGGCATGTTTTGCTTTCTTTCGTTGGCTTAGCTCGACTGGCCTTCTGGCACGCCTTGGTGGCTCAGTTCCTTTCCGTCGTCATTTTCTGTCACGTTTGGATTTTTTCCTAATTATTCTTGATCAACTTTGGCGCTGTTCTGCCTCTCTGTTGAGCTCACCTCGTCCGGTCCACCTGACTTCACGTGCTCCTCGGGCCTGGTCGTGACGTTTTCCGGCCAAACGTCGTCGTCGCCGACACGTTGATGGCCAAGAGTGATTAATTACGGTTCAAGCGCTCCAATCTGCTCTCACCCGGGCTTTTTTTTTTTTTTTTTTCCTATATGTCTTTCTGTGCTGGGAAGGTTAAATCGAGCAACATGCTCAACATAGCGCGGGCCCCTGCGCTACAAACGCGCCGATGCTGCCTCACCGTATAGCCTTTCCCATAAATAGATGCCCATCTGCTGTTTGTATGTATCCCCAGCAGGGTGTAAATCACACCGCATGATGTCCACTGCATCAGCAACATTTTTTTTGCGTTTTACAGGTAGAAAGACAACATAGCTCGCCTCCATTTTTCTCTCCCCCCTATGAAAAAGGGGGAGGAAGGGGGGAGAGGGGGGGGGAGGGTCAGTCAGTGTCCCCCCCCCCCCCCCTTGACTTTCCAGCGAATAAGCGACCAAGCGAGTGGCCGTCCATTGTGTGGGAACATCTGTTCCTGCCAGGGCCTCCCAGCGACTTGGCGCGTCCCCTCGCGGCTGCGCCGATCTCTCACCGCCGAAAAACAAAAGACTGGACATCGCGCTGACCTTGTGGGATTGTCCACACCCCTCTTTTCTCTCTCTCTCTCTCTCTCACTCTCTCTCCCCTCCCTCCACCCTCTCTCTCCACACTCTCTTTGTGCCGCGGTCCGTTCCCTGCCTTTCTCCGCCGCTTGTCAGCAGGAAAGTGATCAATCATTAAAATTGTCACGGGCTCTGGGAGTGGGATTGTCGGGGAGCCCACCTCTCCTGGAGATGCGCTGAACTGAAGGGAGGAAAAAAAAAAGAGGGGGGGGGGGGACAACACGCTGAGGAGGAAAAGACAAGCGAGGGAACCGCTGGTGTTGGGCTCCATCGCGAGCCTTGTCTTTTCATGCGAACAAGCCACACACACACACACACACACACACACACACACACACACACACACACACACACACACACACACACACACAC
>JASSRZ010000007.1:15455747-15472631 GCA_032164315.1 Malacoctenus gilli
TCACTCTCAGCTCAGGTTCGTGTGAAGTGTCTCAATCTAAGTCACTCGCTTGGTCCCTGTAGCACTCCTCCTCGTCCTCCTCGTCCTCCTCCTCCTCCTCCCCCTCCTCCTCCTCCTCCTCCTCCACCTCCTCCTCCTCTTCTCCCCCCCCCTCCCATCCCCTCCTTCTCCCCCCTACAGTTGGGTTTGATTTTAACGGACTCCACAGAGGTACTGACGCTCACACCACCACCGCTTCTGAAGCTCCCAAACAAGTATGTGGCACAATGGCGAATCACCGGGCCCCCCCTCACCCCCACCCCCCTTCACGGCTTCTGCATGTCCTCTGATGATGATGACTTTCTCACCTCCGCATGTGTGCGTCTGTGCGTTTGTGTCGGTCGTGCAGCCCTCCCATCCCGTGTTTTTTTTTTTTTGTCTCCTCCTCCTCCTTCTTCTTCTTCTTCGTCTCGCCTTTTGTTCACGAGCACCACGTGGCACCGCTCTTGCACCTGGCATTAACACCTGGCATTTCTCACCCGTTGCTGGATCCCACCTGGCACCGGCGCCCCGCATCCAGCGTCACAGTTGCCTCGCCCAAGAGCTTCAGCTTTGCCTCGGGAACGCCACCGCGACTCACTCCCACCGCGGCGGTTGTAATTAAAGGATTAGCGTGTCGTCGGTTGAGGAAAGAAGTCAAGCATCCGTAGTTGGTCTGACATCATTTTTGTCCTTTTTAATTGTTTTTTTTTTTTTACTTCAGCCTTTCGTAACTGAGATTCCTTATTTGCTTGTCAGAGTAAAACACAGAAAAGTCTTAGATTTTCTTCCTTTTGTTTCTTAAAACACTCCCTCGCTGAATTGCGCACAAATATCTCTCACAGCTTGTTTAGTCTTCACAGCCAAGCACACGGAGCGTCACCTCTTAAGACCAATCATCCAAAAGCAGCAACAGAAAATTGGCAGCACTTTGTCATTACGAGACCCCTCGCAGCAGGGGGGGGGGGGTCCAACGTTTCACAATTGCAAAGAAAGACAAGAAAGGGAGGGACCTTCACTCAGTTCCATCCACCATCAGTTTAAAAATCCGTATATCGTCAATGAAATGGACTGAGGGCCACATTTGGCCCCCAAGGCCCCACTGCTAAACAGGAAACGGTCAGTTTCTGCTGCGACTGTGAATGAAATTTACAAAACAACTTTAAATTGTATAGATTTGTGTGGATAGTGTGGGTACATCACTCTGTTTGACTATGTTTCTCTAAAATGAAGTCATTAACAAGTACAGCAATGATAACGATGTTAAAAATGTGTCTAATCCGCCCAGTTATGCCCAGTTCGTCAGTCTGTCCCATCCGTGTCAACCAAAAACAGCAGATCGAAAAGAGACCCACCGCTGCCAGCTAATGCACCGAAACGGCACTACCGAGCCTTGCATGCTGCACCTTTAAAGTAACAAACGCCTTCACTGCTTACAAACCAGGTAAAGAGAAACAATACCAACTAGATCTAAACTGCCTGCGACAGGCAACCAGATGCATCAGGCCCCGGCATGCTAGCCCGAGTTTACTTTGGTGGCTGCATTGCAGGCAAAGGGGGTGGGGGGGGGGGCGGGGGTGGGTGCTGCTAATTGAGACGGCGCCCAATACGGACGTGCAACAAAAGTTTTCCAGAGTCAGTCGCGGCGAGAGAGCGGACGGCGGCGGAAACTCCGATCTAAATCTGCTCGGCGCTGACATTCGGAGGGAGCTGCCTTCCACACGCCGCGCCTCCATCTTAATTAATCACACACACACACACACACACTCACACACGAGCGCGCGCGGACTCAGATTTACCGCACTCTATGACTGATGGGAGCCGGCGCGGCGGAGGGGTCCAATTAGATGTAGTGTTGACGCTGCTTTACGGTGACGATAACCTTTAGCATAATGTAGTGCACCGGTCCCGTCAGCCATGTTTCCCTCGCAGGACCGTGTCGTGGGAGGTTCTCGCTTTCCGCTCACGTCTTCGCCCTCGCCGTCTTTCCAGCTGTTTTTCTTTTTTTTTTCCCCCTTCTTTCTCTCCCCTCTGTGTGTGTTTTTTTTCTCCCCGCGTGTGATTAATTAGACCTTTTTTTGTTGTTTTTATCTCTCTCTCTCTCTTCTCTCTCTTCTTCCTCACAGCCCCCCCCCCCCTCTCTATTTCTTTTCTCTCTGTTGCTTTCTGATGATGTATGATAACAGCTATATTTCCCTGTTTCTTCTTCGGGGAGAAGGGTGCGGGGAGGGGCATGGGGAGTCATTTGTTTTCCCGCTTTGATATTCTTCCATTTATCAAAATGATAATTAGGTGCAATTAAATGGCACTCTCATTTGTTTTGCTCAGGTGTGTGTGGCTCGTGTTGTTGTTTTTTTTGGGTTTTTTTTCATAAAATTTTATTTATTTATTTGCTTTTTCTGCAGAGGTGTCTGTGCCATTGTAGGTCAGTCTAATTAGAAGAGAGCGTATAAGGGGGGGGGGCACGTATGGCGGGTGAGGGTGTGTGTGTGTGTGGGTGGGGGGTGGGGTGTGGGGGGGGGGGGGGGAGGGCGTTGGCCCAGGTTGATTGAGAGAAACACGCGGTGAGGAAAGTAGGACTGCTCCGACGGAGAACGCGCGGCGCGGGAACGAGACGGGGGGGAGATGGAGCTCCTCCATCTGGGTCAGGAGTCCCAACTTTGGGTTTTTGAAGTGAATTTAGATGTAAAAAATGTATACAAAAAAGTGAACGCTTAGCCCTGGAAAGCACCCCACCCCCACCCCCCACCCCTGACAGCTTCCTTGCTGAGCGCCGTCCCGCGTCTTGGCTTGTGTCTGTCCGCTTCCTGCTCCCGTTTCCCCATTTCTGCCGCAGCAAAGTTTCGTCCGCTGGCTTCTCCATCACGGTGTACCTTTGTCCCTCTCTCTGGATGCTGTGTGTGGCCTCCCTGCTGACCTTTTCATCTGTGTGTGTGTATGTGTGTGTGTGTTCTCCAGGGGAAAGGCCATTCTGCTGCCAGCTCTGCCCATACCGAGCCTCTCAGAAAGGGAACCTAAAGACGCACGTCCAGAGCGTCCACCATATGCCTTTTGACAACAGCCAGTACCCCGATGCCAGGAGCGTGTCACTGAGCCAGGAGGAGCGAGGAGGAGCAGGAGGAGGAGGAGGGCTGGCTGCCAAACTCCCACTACCCCCGAAATCACAATGACAACAGTGGACAACCCCCCCCCCCACCTCCTCCCCCCACCCTGCCATTCCACCTCCATCCTCTTCTTGACCGATACACCACAACCTGCACCAGCCCCTCCCCCTAAAAACCAACCCAGCCACACTGATCCCGGACCATCCCGGACTCAAAAGACGCCGGCTCGGCCTCCCTGACCCCGCCCCCTTTCGCACCGGCGCCGCTTCGGCGCCCTCAGAGGGACTTTTTAAAAGGTTCTTGTCGTTTATTTTCTACCGTAAAAGATACTTATTGAATACGAGCTGCAGCAGGAAAGAGTTTGAACTGCAAAGACAAATATTTTCCAACGGAAGGAAAGAAAAGGAGAGAAAAGTGATACCTGCGATCATGTTTTTGAAAATATTTGCCCCTCTTTAAGATGAAAAAAATGCATTTTTTTCTGATTGTGGAAGCCCTGAAATGTTACCTCTTGCTGCCATTTTGGAGGTGCCGCAAAGTAAAGTTTGCCGAGTTGCAAACTTCACTGGAAGTTTTTTTGAAGTTAAAAAAAAAAAAAAAAAAAGGAACTGAACTCGAATGCAACTAAGGTTTTAATCAAGGACCGCTGCGATGCATGGCTGCCGCAGCTGTCGCCCCTTTAAACACAAATTTTGTGGCTTTCGAGCCGGAGCGTGCAGGTCGGTGCATTCCTCAGGACACCCGTCATCAGCGCAGGAGGAGCGAGGAATCCATCAGCGCGCCGCCCGCCGCGATCTGCGTTTTTTCGAGCCCAAAGATGAAAACTTGCATCTATTTTTTTTACCCCCCCTTTCTGCCCGCTCGCGTGCGTGTGCTCGTGTTTGTGTGCTTTTAACGCACTCGCTTCCCTCCACGCCGAGGTGTAATGGGGGGGGGGTGCAGTGACCATCCTGAGGCCGTGCAGCTGATGATTAGAAGGAGGAAGAGAGAGAGAGAGAGAGAGAGAGAGAGAGAGAGAGAGAGTGCTACTGGGGGTTTCTGCTTTAGTGCTCATTAAAGAAAAGTGTGCGTTTTTAATAGCCAATATAAATGAGCGTACCATTTTTATAGCCATTCAATTATTGTCCATTTAAGAGGAAGGGACTGACTGAGGTTTTCCTTTCATAACTCGTTCACTTGAGAGTGTTTCCCACTCAGGCAATTCTGACTCCAGGATTGGGGTCCCACAACACCGGGAGCGGCGGGGGAGGGCGTGGGGGGGGCTACTTCATTGCATCCTGACGGATCGTTTGAAACTGGAACATGGACTTTCAGCAAGGTCCAGATGGCGCGTCTGTTGTGATGCCTCAGAACGCTCAGATGTAATGCTTAGATTGTCGCACTCAAAACACAGGCCGCTGTTCTGGACACGGGACCTCTCATCTAAATTAAGAACTTAGTCCTTTTTTGTCGTTTGGGCAAACTCCAAAAGGTGCAAATGAGGAATACGAAACTAAATACGACAAACTGTAATAAACACTGGACAGAAAAATTGCAAGCACGAGCATTTAAATCTATTCAAGGTGTATCAAATACTACATGACAGTACCATTTGATTTCAAATAGTCAACCGTGAAGCCAAACACAGCAGATACACACGTTTTTTCTGACGTGCAAAAGCAGGAGACCCTCTGATAGCCGGAGACCCCAGAAAACCACTGAGCAACAGTATCAATGAGAAAGTCAACAAACAAGCTTTTTCGATAAAACTGTAGGAAAGGAGGCCAAGCGAGAAGAAGAAGGACAACAAGCTCTGACTGGTTCTGATCAGACACCAGGCAAAGACGTACACTGGTTGTATAGTCGACCAGTTAACCAGTTTGCTAAGCTTGAGGGTCACATGACCACTCGTACGGCAGCAACTTGGGAGTCTGAAGTTGGATTAGAATCAGAAAGGAGAGTAAACACGTTGTCAAAACTCAACAAAACACCATGAGGATCTTTACAAAAATTGAGATGGAAGCTCCATGCTCTTGAGCCTGAGCGGTGTGAACCCGACAGCTCACACTGGGAACCAAACCAGCAACCTCAAAGCTGCTCTGAAAAAACAGAGCCTGACATGATGGAAGATGAACTTAACTTGATCTCTGGTCCCGTTTCAAGAAACTTTCAAAGCGTTTCTCAAAGACCTCCACAATGAGGAATCCATCAACTTGACCTTTGACCTGGTCCCTTTGACCACAACCAGTGCAGCCATGAACTGTCAAGCAGTCCTAAAAAGACCAACAATTGCATATGACTGTCATAATTGTGTCTTTGATTGAAAAATTACAACCTCACTACGCGATCTGTTGAATATGAAAAGGTCACAAGTTTCAATGGAACAACTCAACGGATAAGAATCAGAGCCCCCTCAGGACGTCCCCCCCCCCCCACCCCCCTTGTCTCGTGTCTTGTCTGCCTCCTTCCCAAGCCTGGCTGACTTGATGGACAGACGTGTCAGCGGTGTTGGTCCTCCCGTCCAGCTCTTGGCAGGAAGGGACGTAAGCGACTCTGGCAGCTTTATTTTACACATCAAACGTTCCAGGCGGGTGGGCGGGGGGGGGGGCGGCGTAGCCGCCGTATATTAGCACGCTCGTCGGACACGCGGCAACGAGCCGCGTCGCGAGCGCCGACGCCGCTGCCAGAACGTTTACGCGGACTAATGAGCCACTCCGCCCGGCCCGTCAGTCTGGAACGTCTTGGACAGTGATGTGACGCTTTGCATTCTGGGTGGGACGGAGTGAGGAGGTGAGGGAGGGAGGGGAGGGGAGGGGAGAGGAGAGGAGGGGGGGAGAAGTCAGGAGGTCAGGCTCCCAGAGAGTTCAGGGATCGTTGCACGGTTGGGGCGGAGCCTCTTTTTTTTTTTTTTTTTTTAACAGCCTATCAAAATGTAGAGCTATCACAGTGTGTGAGTGTGTGCGCAGGTCATCCCACGCCGCCGTCCACGGAACAGGCGATTGGCTCAACCTCCGTGTGTGTCCCCCCCCCCCGTCCACGTGGACGCTTTCCCGTCGCTGCTTCTACCTCCTCCGCAAAGGAAGCCTCTCAATCAACTCGTACGAAAACGCTTCGGGATTACTTTTTTTTTTTTTTTTTCCATTTTTTTTGCCTATGAAATTTTTCACCGAATTTGCAAAAGAAAAAAAAAATCGTCCTTTTGGGGGGAAATGGGGTACGATAAAAACCCGCAAAGCTGATTCCTGTTGGAGTCCAGACCCCCCCCCAAACGTTTAATGGACGGAGAATGACGAGAACTGTCCCGCCCACTTATTCCCCGAGACCCACGTTGAGACTTTTGTTGCTGAACCCGTCGCGTTTTGTTTTTGTTTTCGTTACTGCATACAAGATTGTGCGCTTAAATATGCCTACTTATACACAAAAGGTGTGTACTGAAGGTGTTGGGTAGTGAAAAATACTTGAAACGGATACTCTAGCCTTTGAGGTAGTGTAGTACTAATACCAATGTTGTACAGAATTCCCTTTAAGATTAACTCCTCAGTTATGAATTTGTACTCCGAAGTGTGACTTAGAGAAAAAAAAAAGAAAAACAACAACGACAAAAAAAAAAAAGAATCAACAGAGCTATGAAGCAGGAGTGAGTGTATGTAATATAAAGTGTATATCTGTAACCCACTCTTACCAAACCCTTTATATACAGCGGTAGAAACCAAATGGCATTACTAGTGCACTTAGACTAGGTTAGTGCTTTAACCATCCTCATCTCGCGCGGCTCCAGCCGAGGTTTCCTCGGAGGACGCCCGCACGCAGCCGTGCCGGCTGCCGCGCCTCCATTCCGACGCCCCGGTTTGGGAAGGCTCTCCCGTTCGGGGGTCGGCTCCGGTCCGGAAGCGACTCCTCCGGTTCCGAACGACAACCGATTTGTCCCGCGACAGCACAGCGAATTTTGTTTTGCTTCTCTCGTTTTATCTGGTTTTGTTTTTTTGTTGGGTTTTTTTTTTTAGCGGCATTTGTCGGCGGAGAGTTTTCTAAACGCTAGGTGAGGCAGTTGCTTATTTTCCAGGAGAGATGTAAGAGTGTGTGATTTTTTTTTTTTAGTCCTTTTTTTTTCTCCTCTTTGCTAAACTGTAGGATTTGTTGAGTAGATAGCGGTGGCTGCCCTCCCCGGGGGCTGGCAGGTCTTCTTCTTCTTCTCTCTTTGGTTGGATTTTCATCGCGCTTCTTCAGTTGTATTATTTGTGTCCGTATTTCTTTCTCGTTTTTGTTTTGTTTTTTTAAAATTTGCTATGAACTTCATAATTAATTTACCTTAGAAGACATTATTATTCCAGATGTATTTGGTTGATATCTGTATTTATTATCACTTCAAAACAACAACAAAAAAAAAAGGGTAAGAGGACGGAGGCAGACAGGAGTGTTTGTTTGAATTTGATTTCTCTGGGTTTGTTTTTGTTTTTCTACTGTGTAGTTTTGTTTTTTTTGTTTTGTTTTTTTTTTTTTCAAGCCAGCAAGCCGATGTGAAAGCTCTACCTCGTCTGAGCCATTCTCAGTTTCTGTTACACTTTTGTACATCATTTCAAAACGATGTAATGTCATGTCCACAATAAAGACACACAAAAAATGGCACCTGTTGGCGCTCGTTTCATCCGGCTGTTTTGCTTGTTTTGTGCGTCTGATGTTTCCTCTTCCCCCTGCGAAGACGTTGGGAAGAGGAAGACTCGCCGTTTTCTTCGGTCTCCTGCCAAACAAAGAAGCGGTGAATATTGGATGTTGACAGGGTGAGCTAACCCCGCCCCCTTTGTGACGCCTCCCATCACCCAGCTCACAAATCCTCCTCCAAAATATTACCCGACTCTGACGGGAGCCCCCACGCGAGACCCCGACGTAGTAAAGCGGCGGGCTGCAGCGGGTAAAAAACGCCTTAATCTCCGCTGTAAGTGGCCCTCCGCTGGGGACTCGCTCCCGTCTTTAAAGCCCCACCCCCCCCCCAACTCCAGCTGCAGCACATAAAGTCTGTAAAAACCGCTATTAAATTTTACCAAGTCACAGTTAAAACTTTGCCCGTGATATCTCCTTCCTGTTCGCACGAACCTGCTTTACACATGTGCGCTTTCTGTGGCAGTCGTGGGTTTCAGGTGTCTCTAGTATTGATTCAGGGCTACAGGCTGACCGTAGGACTAAAAAAAATCATGCAAAACATAAAGAAAACATTTAGCTTCCCAACACAACATTGAGGCTATTGGATTCCCGTTGAGTCAAATGAGAAAGATCGACAGATTTTCCTCTACAAATTAAAACCACTCACTTTTCAGAGAACTTTGTTCATTCATTCATTCGTTCATTCATTCATTCATTCATTGTCTGTACCGCTTATTAATCCATCACTTTGGATCACAGGAGGTGCTGGAGCCTATCCCAACTCTTTGCAAGGCGAAGGCAGGGTCCATCCTGGACAGGTCGCCAGGGCAACACAGACAAACAACCATTCACTCACACCTACGGACAATTTAGAATCACCATTTGACCTTATGCATGTTTTTAGACTGTGGGAGGGAAGCCGGAGTACCTGGAGAAAAAACCCACGCGTGCACATAGAGAACATGCAAACTCCACACAGAAAAGGGCCCCAGCTGGGCGCGAAGCCTGGACCATCTTGCTGTGAGGCGAGAGCGCTAACCACGACGCCACCGTGCAGCCCGCGAGAACTTTGTTTCCACTCATATTTGGTAGAATTCCTCTGATCTCTGTAGCTTCTGTGCCTCAACGTTTTAGGAAACGTATCAAACTCCAGCCGATCTGGGAATCTAAAAAACCTGCTTTGAAACAACGTCCGACAGAGAGATACTTTGTCCAGTCTTGACGTACTTGGTTTTCAATTAGGATGCTCAGAGAGAGAGGCTTCATCCTCGAGTCCTCTATACCAGGCGGTAAAATGGGGTTCCGCGGCCCAGCCCAGCTCACACCGGGACACAGTCCACCACAGGACAACCACAGACAGGACTGCGAACAAAGCAACTCCCACGACTGGCCTCGTACGTGTGTTTTTGGGTGGAGGGAGGAAACTGGACTGCCTGGACAAAAGCCACCAATCAATAAGAGAGACGTCCAAAGGCCTGGCAGGGAAGTCCTCGAGCGAGGACTCCGATCGGGCTGCGAGAACGACCCACCGCCTTCTTGTGCGGCCCTTGAGAACCACTTGTCTCCCATCAACTAACGAAGAAGTGATCAAATCTGCGAATCCCGCTCTAAAACTGCAACCAGTTGAATACGCAGCATCATTCGTCTCCGTTCCCACAAAATCCAAGTGTGCTCTGAAAACGCCTCCTGGCTCTGTGGAGCTCGAGCGCGCAGCCTCCCCCCCACCCCCCCCCACCCTTGCCCGCCGCAGAAGGTGCGTTTGGTCATGATTCATGAAGACGAGGTGAAAAACAGATCAGACCCGCGCCCCGCCGCACGCTGTTCCCTTTCATAGCCCGTGACACGTTTGATGGATGGGCGCTTTGATGTTCGGGGGTGCGGGGGATGCGGGGGGAGGGCCCCTGTTGGCACCTTGATGTCCGCGTGTGGCCTCGCGCGGTTGACGCCGGCGCTGCCGAGCTGCTTCGGCGGCGAGGAGCCCCCCGCCCCCGCGCACCCCGCCAGCGTCCCGGGGACCACCTAGGGATCCGCCGCCACTTTGCCAGTCTCTTTCATGCGCAGGGTCTAACGTGCGCCATCTGTCTGTCGGCTTGAGTGACGGCTGAGTGACGGGTTCCCTCCGAGAACATGGCACGCGGCGCTAATGCCAGGCAGGCCCGCGGGCTCCGGGAGAGACTGCAGCTGCCCGTCACTCTTCCCAACCTCATCAGTCACCGCCGAGGCAGACGTGACGGCCCTGAGCTCCCCGGGTAAAAGAAGAAAAAACGAAAAAGGGAAAAAAAAAAAAAAAACCTGCTCGCTGACATCTCTTCTTTCCGTCACACGGCGGCTGGCTGACTGACTGACTGAATGACTGACTGGGGCGGAAAAATACGCCGAGCGTCAGACCGGCTCTGGTTTGATGGATAGGTGTGCCGGGGAAACACGCGATAATGTTCTTTCCCTTATTTCGCGTCGCCCACCTGTCATCAGAAAAAAAGAAAAAGCACGCTGTTGCTCTCTTTGGAAGTCTCTGCTTGTGACACAGCTGTAAGCACAGGGAGGGGCCGCTCGTCCCCCCCCCAACCCCCGCCCCCACCCCCTCCTCCATCGCAGAGAGGAATCTTGTTTCCCTTCAACCCCTCGAACGTCTCTATGCTTCATCTGTCGGGGTTTTCAGCTCGGATTGAACTCGCGGAGGCGCTTTTGGCCGACTGCGCCCTCTGTACAAGGTTGGGGAATCGAACCTGAGACCTTTGGAGTGCAACAGGAGCCCTGAAGGCAACAGGTGCCTGAGGACGAGGGCGGCGACGTCGCCAAACAACACACCTAAACTGGCTGTTTCACGGAAGCAAATGTGACAACTTAAGATGTCGCACCAAGCGCCGTCAGTCAACACTCGCTCTCAGTTTTGAAACTCCCTCGTTCCCCCACATGGATCAAGAAGATAAAACTCCAAAAAGTGTCTTCGACCACTCCGAAACGAGCACGTCTCACTCTCATGACATAGCAGCTGTGTGTCTGTTTGACGGGGAGGATCTCAGCGTTCAAGTGTCTTGCTCGGGGACATTCTGACAAACACACAAAGTGAGGCGGGGGATTGGAACCAACAACCTTTGCACTGAGATCGAGGCAAACCAGCCACAAACATGGTTAACAATATCACACGTTGTTTGCTGAGTCGAGTGGGACGAAAGTGTGATAAACTTAAAAAAAAAAAAAGAATCATCACTGCAGATTTGAATTGCCTTTATGTATCGCATCAACAGAAATCTGTTGTTTCTTGTTGTGTTGCAAAGAAATTTGGAAAACAGACTGAAGGCAATTGCTTAAAATCTCTTTTTTCCAAAAGGTTGAATTTTAGCACGACAATGACAGTCGATGAGGGATTCTTTATCACGTCGGCGGTGACTGAACATCGTGTTCAGCTGCTATCGTCAGCAGATTAGCGCTGGATCAGGGTGAAAGTACGCTTTTTCCTCAGCTGAAGTGGATTGATGCTGATTCCAGAACGACACTGCAACTACAAAGGATCGCTCGCGTCGAGTATTTTTAGGATTTCATGAGAAGCGCGCGGAAAAACAAGCGAGCCAAATCGGAATCTGGTTCCGGCTCAGCTCGATGTATCCCTCAGCCGCGCGTTTTTACGTTTTACTTCGCGGTGTATTTTTCGCTTGCGTGGAAGCCTGAACTTGAAGACCCCCCCCCCTGTGGCATCCTCGCCCCCCCGCCCCCCCGATCTCCTCCCTCCGCCGACTGCGGCCCCACCGCGCACCGTCCGAGTCAGGAGGTCTGATCCGTATCTGCCACCAGGGAGCACTATCTCTCTCTAATGGCCGCTAAACACTGCTCCTCGGGAGGACGAGGGGGCCACATCACAGGGCGGTGCGGCGGCACATGCGTGTGTCGGGGGGGGGGGGGTCGTGGTGGGTGGGTGGGGGGGGGGGGTAAGTAGACTTGAAACGCAGCGCGGCGTGTACGAGCGCGGCAGCCTTGACTGCAGTTACCACCGGAGAGTCTGACTCCTCCGCATTTCCCAGGCAAAAGGCCAAACACATTTACAACACTTCAAGTGTCTGCGACACAAGAACGCCCTCTCCACTGTGAAATATGTAAATATTGCACTAATCAAAGGGTTGTGGAATCGCAAAATGCCACGGAAAGGTTATGACCTGGAGCCTGTGCTAATAGGGGGAGTGAGGGGAGGGGAGGCGGGGTTGGTGGACGGAGGTGGTGGTGGTGGTGGTGGTGGTGGAGGAGGGAGGTGCTGTGGGGTGAGGGAGGGAGTGTGTGTGTGTGTGGGGGGGGGGGGGAGGGGGGAGGAGTGACAGCTACCACAGGCGTTGCTCCCGCCTGAGGAGGACCTTCACATGCTGACCTCCGCCTCCTGCACTCCAACGCTCTGACAGTAATGAATAGGAAGGGGCTGTTTATGCATATCAAATGTTATTTACTCTCCCACAGTCAACTGTAGCCACAGAGGAAAGAACGAAAGAGCAGAGAGAGAGAGCGAGAGAGAGAAAGAGAGAGAGAGAGAGAGAAGCAGGATATTCCCAGAGACCGTGGGCTGCCATTAGAACAATGTGGACAAGAATGCAGAGGCCTCGGCGGTGCACTGAGGTTAATCTATCTATCGCAATGAATTACATGACATGTTTTTTCTTCTCTCTCTCTCTCTCTCTCTCTCTGTCTCTCTCTCTCTCTCTTAAAAATGCCGCATTGTTCACTG
Source organism: Malacoctenus gilli (assembly GCA_032164315.1). Lineage (NCBI taxonomy): Eukaryota > Metazoa > Chordata > Actinopteri > Blenniiformes > Labrisomidae > Malacoctenus > Malacoctenus gilli. The sequence continues at coordinate 15,468,195 of JASSRZ010000007.1, forward strand.
CCTTGATTCTCTTCCCTGATTTTGAAGCGCTTGACAGATACGGAGCACCTGCGCGTAAAAACCCCCCAAAACAACCCCAAACAAAACAAATAAAAAAAACAGAAGAAGAAGCCCACAGCCGAGTGGCGACGAGCTCTCTAAGTGAACTCGACAATGAACTCCTCTTGATATCTCGCCCCGACGACTATTTGCTTCAACTAGCTCCCGCTCCTCCGAAATAAAGTCTATATCCAGCGACAGATATCGGAGTTGAGGAGGGAGAGGGGGGTGGGGGGGGGTGGGATTGTTAACATACATTCGAGTCATGTAACATATTTTTTTAAGCAGGATTAATTCTTCTTCACATTGACATGATTGGTCCTAAATAGCGCAAAATCTTAAAAAAAAAAAAAAAAAGCCAGAGGGAGGGGGGAGGGAGGGAATGAAGGGGGGGGGGGGAGGTCCCGAGCGGAATTATTCAAGGGAATGACGTCCGACGACAAGCTCAAGAAAATAACCTTGAGCATGAACAATGAAGAATCAGCCGCCAGAAAAGGTTTGTGTTTTTTTTTTCCCTCTCTCTCACTCTCTCTTCTTCTTCTTCTTCTTCTTCTTCTTCTCCTCTTCCAGCCCAGCCGGCGCGCCGCCGTCGCCGCTTTACGGCTCGGCCTCATTTCCCCGTCACCCCCCTTTGGAGAATTAAGTTGGATCTTAAGTATGTAAATGAGAACCTATTCCGTTTGCGCCCCCCACCCCACCCCACCCCCCGCCCTCCACTTCCCCTCTCTTATATGAATCCCAGGACAGACCATGACATTTAACATCGGCTTCACTAATTTGTGCTTAATAGCCAAAAAGTGATTAGAATTAACATTAATGACATTTCATATGTCTCCCCTTCCACATTCATTACCCCCCCCCCTTTTTTTTCCCCTTCCTGCGCTGTTAATGCTGGTGGCTGCCTCCTCGCAGCTTAAACACCCCCCCCCCCGCCGCCCTCCTTCCTCCCTGGAACACTTTTGGCAGAAATCTTTCAGTCGCTCCTATTTTTCTTTCTTCCTCTTGACTCGCGCTTGCCTCTGTGGCGAGAGGACAACAAGGGGAGGGGGAATTAAGGCGGGGGGGGGGGGGTCGGGATGAGCGCTACAAAGCCTTTAAGTTGAAATCTATTCTATCGGTCGCAGCCTCTTTATCAATTGACGCGAGCACGGCGGCAGATTAGGCCGTCCGCACCGTCCGATACCCTTCATCTGCTCTTCGTCAGAAACCTCGGACCTCACTTTTGTTGCGGCCCGTGCGCACACACACACACACACTCTCACACACACTCACACACACACACACACACACAAAGCCCAATCACAGAGGATAACGGGCTCTCAGATCCGTACATGGAGGAGATTACCGCTTAAAAACCCAGCATTGTGCTTCTATCGAGCAACTCGACATCTACCGGCTCTCTGCCCGCCGCGCCGCTAATGAGCGGCGGTCTCCAACCTTCCCTCAAGGGCGCTGCGCTCCCGGCGCGTTTCCTCGCGGTCGCCCGGTCCTGTAAACGGGAGTGCGACGGCGAGGGCGGCGTGACGACGCGGCATCCGCGGGCAGACCAGCGTTCGCCAACCCGATGGTGGCTCGAAGGTAAATAGACTTTTGATTGTGTTTACTCGGAAAGGGACACAGCAGGGACGGTCTCCACGCGCTTCAGAGCATCAGTCCCCCTTCAATAACGCGACGGACACGGCGGCCGCCACGCTAGGCGCTCGGAAGTTAGGGTTCGGGGTCTTCCGACGGGGCGAGAAGGGGGATTGAACCAGCAACCGCTGGATTGGATGACCATCCCTTCTTGATCAACTCACACAGGAGATAAAAAATCGACTTAATCAACACATTTTGACTGGTGAAATAAAGAGGCCTTCAGAATCTTAGGCGTAAATGGCGTCCGGCTATCAGGTGGTGGTGAGCCAGGAGTCACTCCATCCACTCACTCCGTCCACCCATCGTCGCTCGTTCAAGTCGAGTTTTAGCCCACAGCGGCAAGCGACACAGCTGTCAACTCTCCGTGATGTTTTGTAGACGGGGAGATAAAAAAAAGTGGGTAGCGTTCGACTCGGTGTCGGAAGACCGGCGTGCCCACACCGTCGTTGAACTGCCAATAATTTGCGCGCGAGCAGAGGCGCTGGCGAGCTGTCAGTTATGCAAAACGGGCGCTGAGGGGTCTCCAAAACGTCCCCCTCCCCCCCGATGTCTTCGCACGAGTCGACGACGCGACCAGAGTTCAGTTTTTTGGTCGGTAAGTCGGCGGAACCAAACTGCAAAAGCGCGAAACGCGACCGGATCGACTTTAAGAAAGCAAACCCTCACGAGAGACACAAATTCCATTAATTGAGGTGATCTTTGACTCCGCCGTTCAGCCTCCGTGACATCGTCGCCCCGAGGGCCGAGTTGACCCCCCCCCCTTTTTTTTTTGTTTACTCCCACAACACGGCTGTAGTACAAGGATGGAGGACAGCGCTGGGAGCAAAAAAAAAACAAACAACCAAACAAACAGGAAAAACAAGAAGGAGCGCTGCGGACAAAGAGGAAAGGGAAGATATTTCAGCGTGCAGCGGTGGAGCGAAGGGGGTGGTGGGTGGGTGGGTGGATGGGGGTTGAAAGGGTAAGAGGAGCTGGCGGTGATCACGGGGTAATGGCGGTGGCCCGGCCCGCTGACAGACAGGCCAATCTCCCGTCTGGACAGACTCAAGAGAGATGTGTCAGTCTGGGCCGGCACCCGGGGCCAGGCGCGCCACCGCACCGCTAAATGTGTATTGGCAAAGTGTCGGTGCCAATGCCATTAGCCAGCAGACTTAAATTCCCCCCCCCGTAATTTTCCGTGGCGCTCCCCCCCCCTGTTATTGGCACCTCGGATTGGGTGGAGTATTTGAATCCTGGTTCGCTTTTAATGGATGACCGGTGGCGGCGGTGCGATTTGTTGCGGCCCGGACGAGACAGGGGCGGCCACACGTGCGCGCCCGCGCACGCACGTGCACACCATCGCTGCACTCCTCCGGAGCTGAAATCCCTCTGATCCCTATTTAGACCTGCAGTAACACTTAATTTTCAGGTATGCCGTCACAAACAACAAACAATAATCATGGATGTTTGTTGACAAGTTCTATAGACAGAAATCTATTGAAAACCTGAGCCTGCTTTGATATGACACTAATTAAACAGCCCTAAAAAAACCCTAAATAAATGTTATATAAATATTTCATAATATTTTACTGTTGTTTAACTTTAAAAAGAATGTTAGTTGTGCTTTCGTCCAGAGAAAACAAATGTAAAACAGGTATACACTTGATCAGGCATCAGTGTTTCACATCATTATGATATGACGGGATAATTATGGGTATATTGAGGCTCCATTCAAACAGGAAAACCTCAGTGTCTTCACATAAACATGTGTATCTGTGTAAAGTTTATTCTGTCAACAACTAACTCACCTCCTCAGGCGGAGCGTCAGACATTCCCCGAAATACCAACAGTGCCGCCTCGGAACGGCCTCGTGGGAACGAAAACGCGCTGGCACTTCCTGTAACGACGGAGGTGCGCGCGCACCGGCTTGAATCGAAGTCGCACGCAAAAAACGCGGCGGCGACGCCGACTCGGCGGGGCCACGTTTTGCGTTTACCGTGGCTGCAGAGATAATCACCGGAACCGACGGCAGTTGGTTCGGAGCGTCTTGCCAAAACGTCATCGTTCTCCCCTCCCACCAAGGTGGGATGTGAAGCTGTTGGCTTTTACAGTGCAAAGTGCTCACCGCTGTGAGCAGGAGGCCCAACACTCCCACTGGGAGTACTTTACACTTAAAGCAGTCATTTGGAGGGGAATATTAGGGAGGTTTTTAGGGGGAGAGGTTGCGCTGGTTATTTCCCAATTATCATGATGTGCTGTTTGATTTTGGTGCGGCGGGTTTAGTCTGTACCTTAAAAATTAGTATGAGAGGCAGCAAAAAAGGACAAAAACGTGATAATTTTGATGAATACACTTAGAAAGAGAAAGCAACTAATGTTAATATCGCTTGTATCTCATTCTGAAGTGATGTATTACTGACAATGTAACAAAAACGACTCAGTTTCGCTGGAAGTTGCTCATATTAAGCGATACAAAATGTGACCGTATAGAAGCGGCAAAAAGTCCAAGACGGTGATATGAAGGTAAACAAACGCTCCCGCTTATTAACGAGCTGACAACGATGTCCCAGCATGCCACTTGAACACTTTGCGTTAGTAATCCAGAGGCAGCCGCACGTTTAGTCTCACAGTGCAAAACTACTTCCTGAAACTTAAAAAAACCCCAAAACCATTCTGCCTTCAAGTCAAGTGAAGGATCCGAGTGTGTCTTCGCGCACACACACACACACACACACACACACACACACACACACACACACACACACACACACACACACACACACAC
>JASSRZ010000007.1:15481917-15495133 GCA_032164315.1 Malacoctenus gilli
TTAACCCCCCCCCCCCTCCCCTGGCATTGAAAAGGCGCTGTCTTTAAACCTGTCCCCGCATCTTCGGCGCAGTTTTCAATAGAGAGCGTGTGGGCGGATGGGTGGATCCGCGCTCGCCGTGCCCCCGCACTGACTGTTTTATATTATATTTAGTAATAATCACAGTTATCGCGCCTCCTCCTCCTCCTCCCTCCTCCTCCTCCCTCTTCCTTTTTGTTAAAGCTTCCCGCGAGCGGGGCGGTGGGACGGCATGGCTGTCTCCCCGGCCTCCTCACCTCCGAGAAAACGGGCCGTGTGTGTGTCGCTCAGCCTCCATAAAGGAGAGGGAGGAGCGGCGGGTGGGGGTGGGAAGCGCTAGGGTGTCATTAACTCCTTTCTTCTCCCCAGGAGGAAACAGCAGTTTGACTACCATGATCCTGATCTCCCCCCCCACCCCACCCTTATAAAACCCCCAACGCACCGCACCACCATCTTCTCCTCATCTCACCCCATCCTATCCAGCAGCCCTCCCCCGATGCTTTCACCCCATTCTCACTTCCTTCTATCCAGACGACCCCTTTAAACACCCCCCCGGCCCCCGCCGCCGCCGCCCCGACCCTCACCCAGCCCCCGGGGGCCCTCCATAACTGTTTATTAACACGTCTTTGACTTCATGAGACTCCTTAAATCGCGCTCACCCCTCCACCCACCACCTTCAGTCAGACGTCACACGGAGCCGCGAGCTTTCCCCTTCCATTATCAGGGACCTGTTGGAGCTGGTGGCTCTGCTAACCTTTCAGCTAACACTGCGTGGGGGAATCCCCCCCCCCATAACTCCGCGCATCCGGTGACATATCTCCCATTCATCAAGACTCAAGTGCGTCTCGTAGGAAGCCATCAGATTTGTAATAATCAGACGGCAAGGAGAGAGAGAGTTTCACTGGATAAGGAAAGAAGCTGCACTCTGAGGCACAGTCGTCTCGTCTGGGGTGAGAGGGCCAAAGTTCGTTTGAGTTCAGAGGGGAAAACGATGGAAAACAATCGACACAACTGGCTAAACTGATCGTAGAGTAGAGAGGAACTCGCGTGTTCAATTGCGACTTCAAGAAAAGGTTCAAAATTGTCTCGACTGGTAATCCTCGTTGTGCCAGTCAATCATCTGGACGTTGTCGGGACCAAAAGTAGACGGATCAAAGGTTCAAAATCACACATTTGGGTGGATCTCAGTCCTGTGATGTAAACAAAGAGAACGCCGTGAAAAAAAAACGCACAAAACAAGTGGAGCGTCAAAGGGGACTCTTCTCAACGCGCCACACACTGCCACTGATATTCACCCATTCAGCACTCACACACTGCTGGGAGCCACAGAGGGTCCAGCGTCTGGCTCAAGGACACGTTGACATCTGGAAAGGCTGAGACCGGGATGGAACCGCAGACCTTTGAACTGGAAGGTGATGCGCTCAAACGGGTGAGCCACAGCTGCCATACAAGTTAAATGATTGGATGCATGTGAGCAAAAAAGAACACTGTGTTGGGACTGTTTTTTCTTTAAGTTTTAAGTAAAGCAACTGCATTCTGATAATGTCCATGTTCCTCACGTCACAATCGGATTGTCGTTCCCAAATAAGATTCCGACTTCCTACTGGAAGATTGGGCTCCGGGGTTATTTCCAGGAATCAAAGTGCGACTCTTCGAAAGAAAGCTTACAGTAAACAGAGCACATGTTGGGAAACGGCACAGGGTACGTATGTGGGACTCGTCTTTGTGTAAACATCCTCCGTCACCGAGCACTGCTGTCTGTCTTGCCTGGCTTTGATTCGCCCTCTCTCGCACCCCCCCTCCCCCCCCCTCCCACGGAGCAGGAAGTGGCGGCCGCGCTCTGGGACGATCCCGGGACCGTCGTCACTTGACTGACTGTATGAGCGTCCCAGAGGGAGCTCGCGCCGGGGTCCCCCAGGCCGGGGGGGGGGGGGGGTCTGGTAAGCTCATATCTCACCCCTCCCATAAACCTCAGTGTGCTTATGTATTTAAGTAATTACAAGGGGGGGGGGAGGCCCTGAATGACATCTGGGAGTGCGGGAACACTGTGATTAATCGTCAAGTTGATTCTCATGGAAATCACCCGGGGTCGACGCGAGAAAAAAAAAAAAGGGAGGTGGGGGGGGGGGGCAGGAGGGGGAGGAGCCCGGGAAAAACCGTGTGAAAAGCGACTCGGGCCGATCGCGCAGAGATGATTGCTCACGAGGGGGATTTTTTTTATTCAGAAAGTTATCAAAAAGGGGGATTGTGCGCCGCACAATGCTCGGCCCTCTTGCGCCCGACGCTCGGCTCCATATTTCAAACCTATCGCCAATAAATCGGCAGATGAGCTCATCAGAGGGGGCAGCGCGTCGCGCGGGCGGGTTGATGAAGCGGCGTCTAAATCATTCCCTTGATCACGTGCGCGGTGGCAGTCAGTTTAAAACATTTTTTTGGAAAAAAAATGAATAAAAAGGGAAGTGAAATATTTGAGGCCCTGAAAGTTTAAAAAAAAGAAAAAAAGAAACGGGATCCGAACATCGGACGACGAATTCGCCGACGATCGACGGACGCCGAAAGCGGTTGGTCGTTGGAAGTAAGTGTTTGGCTGTAAACACGGGGATTATACTTGATTTAGTGGCGATGTTGGGTGAAGAATCAGCGACTGTGATTTCCCTCAGGAAAAAAAAAAAAAAAAAAAACGAAAAAAAAAAACAGGGACTATCTGTTGTAAATGCCGAGCGTGTATCGGCTCAGGTGATTCATCCGGGGGAATCATTCAAATAAACAGATCTCAATGATAAATGCAGGCGGCGGGGAAGACATAGACGGATGTGCTTTCTTGAAAAAAAAAAAGCGAGAGAGAGAGAGGAAGAGAAGGTGTGAGGAACGGTGGGATTCACAACACCAGGTCTTCATAACAAAGCCTTGGAAAGTTGAGGCTGACAACCCCCCCCCCCACCCCCCACCCCCCCCCGTCCGAAAAATGAATGAAAGTTCAATGGCACTCGGAATGTTTGTCAGGAGGTGCAGTTTATACTGTTTGGCATAACCGCCTTCCCCGAACCATAAGTCTATGCCAGCATTAAAAACAAATAGCTGGACAGGAGGAGAGGGAGAGGGAGAGAGAGAGAGAGAGAGAGAGAGAGAGGGGGAGAGAGAGGGAGCAGGGGAAGGAGGAAATTTGCCCGAGTGAGGAATCGATTTTGTCTGGCCCAAGAGAGTACTTCATTCTTGGTCACGGCAGCAGGAGGGCTCCGAGACGTGTTTTACTAACAGGAGAGCAAAGGCACCCATGCAAAACTATTTTTTAACAGCGCCGGGAAAAAAAAAAAAATCGCCCACTCCTCGCCGCCATTTTTCCCGCTTCTTCTTCACAGATGACACAATACTTTCCAGTCAGTCGTCAGCGCCGGCACCTCACGGCCACTTTTCAGATTTAGGGCTGCAGCGGCGCAACATGCCATCTTTTTTTTTTTTTTTTCGCTCTAAGAGCTACGGGATGGGGGTGGGGTGGGGGTGTAGACGTACACTTGCTGTGTTAGATTTGCAGTAAAAGCGAGCGCGGGGCCTCTCGCTCTCTCTCCCTCTCTCTCTCTGCGATTTCCCACCGGAGGCATCAACGTCAACCTGAACATCGCTCCCCCTCCTCTCGAAACTTTTGCGAGCCACTCTTTCCTCGCGGTTTTTTTTGTTTGTTTGTTTTCTTCCCTGTTCTAAGTGTGATTTACAAGAAGCGATTGGTTCTAATTCCCAGGGATGACACGACACCCCCCCCCCCACCAACAAAAATCGAACGCCCCCCCCCCTCCCTTCTTCTCACCCCATCCCAACAGCAGATACAGACGTAGCAGGCGCTCAGCGCTGTCAGCGTTTCTGTCCACCTCAGCAGAAGCTGCTGGTGTTTTTTTTTTTTTTTTTATAAGGGGGGGGGGGGGTGTGCTGGAAAGGAGCGGAAAATGTGAATAAGCGAATTTGGAAAAGCCCCACTCTCCTCCGCAGCGCTAATTTAGTGTGAGAGCTAAGTGGCTCATTTTTATGTGAACACCATTGTGCTCCTAACTGTGCGGCAAACAATCGCTGTTCCAAGGCAAAGAATGACACAATGTGAACAATGGAACAATAAGAGCCTCTTTTTTCTCTCTCTCTCTCTCTCTCTCTCTCTCTCTCTCTCTCTCTCTCTCTCTCTCTCTCTCTCCTGGTCTGTTTTGTTTTGTTTAAAAAAAAAAAAAAAAAAAAAAACAAAAAACAAAGGACGATGCACAAAAGAATTTTGAAGTGTGCGTCTGTTGCACGTGCTCCCACAACCGTGTTGGAGGAGAAGAAAACACACACACACGTGCGCGCGCGCGCGCCGAGGTGCAGACGTCGAGCCGGGCTCCCGCCTCTTGTCATGTGTGTTAGTGCGCATGTTGACAGGGATCAGCGATGGGTGTTAAAACATTTCAGGGCCCTGCTCTCCCCGCAGCCACAGCATCCGCGGCGTGAGACCTGCCACTGAGCAGCCCGACCTGACACTATCTATCACGGGGAGCATGCCGGAGTCAATGCAACACTGCACACACCGACACACAATCTCCCTCACTGTCTGCTGCACTCTGTCTCACTTCTTTCTGCCGCTTGGCTATCTCGACCCCCCCCCCCCCCCTTCCCTCCCCTCGCCCCCACACCCGTTCCCCTCACACACCCACCCCCTTCCCCTGTATTTTATGTACGTCTCTTTGTCCCTCTCGGCTTCTGCTCTTCTCGGAGGCGACGGGATTTTCACGCGCAGTCTCAGGGATTCCTGGAAGTCTGCCGACGCGCGTCGTAAATCAAAACGATCATATCGCTCTTGCGCACAAAGCCGTATTTATTGCGCGGGAGCGATGATACAATAGATCTGGTCCTCCCTCGTGCTCCGTTCGGCGACGCGTTATCGGCCGGTGTATCTAACTTTTTCCTTTGTGTGCGTCTTGCTCTGAGTGCCGCCTACCAAACTCCTCGCTCTTACCCCCACCCCTCAAAAAAAGCCGGCCCCTCCGGAGATTACGCCGGACTCGCGCAGGCCTCCATCTGTTGGTGATATACGGCGTAACGCGACACCTGACCGAGCACGCTCCGATGTCACAGATCCGCCGTCTGACAAGGAATCGACACTTCGCTTCGCGTGCGTGTGTGTGTTTTATTTTTCCTCCCAGAAGGTCTCGCTCCTTACTGGCTACAACTGCCATCCCTCCCCCCCCCCCTTTCCTTCAGATCCTCACCCCGCTAACATGGACAGCCCATAATAGCGGACATGAATCTGTGTCTCCCCTTGCTCCAAACAGATGCTGGCTGTCCATAAATCACATGCCTGCATTTTGTTGAGGGGGAACAAAAAGCGTTGTTTCCGTGGGCCTGGTAATAATCCCCGCGCCCCATGTTGTGTTTTGTCTCTGGGCCGGCTCCCGTCTCCCCTCTCCTCTGTCACACTCCGGCTTCTCCACATGCATTACAATAGGGGCAGCCAGGTGATGAATATTTGTGTCTGGCCCGCCGTTAAGATTTCATTAATCACCCCGAGACTTGGGAGCAAAGCGGCGTACCTGGCCGAGCCAGCAGGCAGCGGGGGCCTCCGCGCGCAACCTCCTGGGGACCGCGGCGCAGCCATGTTTGTGTTATGTTGTGGCAAGGCTTATTTGTTGTATTTGTCTCTTCCTGTCTCCTTCTGTCTCCGTGCTTACGCGGTTCCAAGTATCATTGTTTGCAAACCCCCAACAACACCCCCCACCCCCCCCAAAAAAACAGAACGAATCTGCTGAAAGGAGCAAAAAGAAAAAGTTTTCTACAGTCCGACAGCACAAAAAAAACAACCAGGATACATCAGCAGGAGCTCCTTATAGTTGTTGATCAATATCGCCCCAGTCATATCGTGTTTGGCCAGGTGAGAACATTTTACTCTCCGGGAGAGAAAAAGGACGCAAACAAAGGGTTGGGACTGCTGCGCGCTTTTACCGTGAAAAGTTCTGCAGAAGCTCAAATCTCACTCGTCTGCAAATTAGTGTGACAAATTAGGGACCACTGGGATCTCAGAGAAGGTCGAGGGTCACGTCTGGGTCCACGGGGGTCTTCATATGGGGTTTGCACGTTCTCCTTGTAGATGCCGGAGTTTATCCGCGGCCTCCAGCGTCCTCTCACAGCACAAACACCAGCTTGGTTGGATGTCCCTGTGGCTTGGTGGGGTGGGGACGAAAGTCTACGCCGTTTCATGTCACGCCTCGGACAACAAGGACTCGAGTTACGACCAAGAGCCAGTGAGAAACGATGGTGTTCTTAACTGAACGTGAACTCTACAGATCCAGATCAGACAAAATCCTGGCCTGTGCTATGGCAGGGCCGGGCCTTTAGTCCTCCAGGGCCCGGGGGGCCCAGCTGCCCACCCAGCCCCACTGCTGAAGCTCGAGGCCCAGTTCCTCTTGGACAAGACACGGGACCCAAAAGAGTCTCAAAACTGCCCCAAAAGTGGAAGATGAATGTGGGAGTGAGAGTGAATGGGTGAAGCACTTCACGATCACCAGACTGGTCAGACAGAGTCACCGCAGAGTAATCCGATTACAAAAGAGCCACCAGCTACCGCAAATGTTAGAGTCGACCTATTGGTTTGATTTGTTTACCACTTTAGATTAAATTTATAGGCCTCGGATCGACTTCCAGGAATCTGACTTCAAAAATTCATGTTCCTCAGGTCCATCACGATGAGTCAGTCATCCGTTACTTGAAGAAAGAACACATTTACTGAACAAACTGAAAAACTGGGACACGCACGTTTCACTCTCAGTATGAATCGACTTGGGACGAAACACCTGCGGAATAATCCCACCTGTGCACCCTGCGCGGCAAACAGCAACGTGCTCGGGAAGACGGCAAACATCGAGGCGCGTGTTCGCGCGGCTTCGCTCGGCTCCAAGCGGCAACGTCTCTTCCTGGAGGAGGAAAGAGCGCGAAGCCCCGCGTCACTTAGCGCCTTCGTAGGTGACGACGGGAGACGGATGGGGGGGGGGGGGGGGGAACATCGCCGCGGTAAACAGGAAGGTTGGAAACGCGACGCTTTCCGACGCTCCCCCGTGTTCTGTCTGGTTGTTATTTTCTAACCACCCAAGACATCGCGAGGCTCTCGTTGGACCTGCTGGACAGGTCTGCAGTCCATCACAGGGGAGACACGGACGAGACATGCAATCTCTCACACGCACACACAAGCTCGCAGACCTTGAACGCATCGCAAATTGACATCACGTGGACGTTTTTGGGCCCCACCTGGTCTCAAACACTGGCCCCTACTGCTGTAATATGACAGCGCTGACCGCCTCTCCACTGTGCCTCCCACTGTGATGTCAACCTTTTGTTAACAGGAGATATTTAGTGCACTCATGTCGCGCCCAGCCTGCAATTTTCCACTACATAAAGCTTGATATGAAGTTGGGTGTTTATAGGCGGCATCACTGACCGTTACTGTGCTTTTTTCTTCAGAAAAATCGCATATTTCCAGGACGAGTTCAGCTCGAAAGCTTCCCGTGTTCCAGCGCGGCCCCATCTCGCGGCAAATCAGCGCCCCCCCCCCCGATCGAAGCAAACAGTCGAACTCCTCGTCCGCTCTCCCGCCGAACGCTTCCGGTCTGGCGCGGCGGCCAGGGGACAACGTCGCCGCCGTGTCCGTCGCCACTCGTAAATCCCGCTTCACGGTGTCGGACAGCCACAGTCAATACGCCGGCCCTGGGAGCTATTTCATCCTCGTCAGCAGCCGAGTGACCACATAATTATTGATAATTTCCACTCCTTAAATGTGCCACACTCACTTAACATTACAATAATCCTTTGGACAGAGTCCACTCGGCAATACTCTGATTTGGCTCTCGCACTCCATCACTGCTGTTTTATACTCAGTCTGCGTGACTCCTTTGTTGGAATTTCCCACTCTTGCACCTTTCACATTATGATGTTTTGATCTAAAACATCAATTTAGAACTGATTTTTTCCTCTATGTAGTATTTACCTCTGTGTTCGTGTGTATTTTCCAGCTTTATTCGACACATTTCAACCACAAACTTCTCCACCCACCTGTGATCGATACAGAGCTGCACCGATACAACGGCTCAGATTGACGTCTTAACCCCACCCCCGAAACTTCCGCCAAATTATGATCCCTACTGCCACTGTCTGCTCTCACTCTCGCCACCGCCCCCTGCCCCCCTTGTTCAACACCTCTCTTCCCTTTTTTTCTTTTTTTTTTACGGCGCTGGCGAGGGAGTAACAGATGGAGAGACAGAGTGCGGGGATGATGAGGACGTAAAATGTGCAGCGTTTACTCATTCGCTTCTTTATTGTCTTTCGCTGCAGGAGCGGGGGGGAGGGGGGGGGGCAGTGAGGGAAGTGAACGGGGGAGGAAAAAAAACAAACCGGTGGGTACAAGGACACGGGCCTCCCGAGCCTCATTCGCCAGCCAATCGGCCTTGATGGGATCCACCAGCTGCCAAGGATGCGCCGGCTCTCTCTCTCCTCTCCCCGCCTTCCTTCCTCGGCCGTACCTCTCTCACTCCCCCCCCCCACCTGTTCTCCCACTGTCAGTCAATTTTTACTCTCCTTTGGCTGTCTGTCTGCCCCTCCCGTCCTCTTTAAAGCCCCCCCCCCTTCCCTTCTTTCTTTTCTTCCCCTCTGTAATGCGGAGCGGTGATGGATAGACATGTGCCGGCGTACAGAGGAACCTATTTGGACTGGTGTGTCAGCCCATCTTTATCAAATGTTGCAGAGGTATATTCTCTTGCTATGCTTCATTACTCTGGAATGGCGGGCCCTGAAATGTTTGACTGCTCTGTCTTCTCTCCTCAGAACCCGCCCCCCCCACCACCTCACCCTCCACCACCACCCCTTCACCCCATCCCACCTCCTCTCTCGCTACCCCTCTCCCACACTCTCATTTAGCGGCTGTGAGCTGTAGTATCGGGGCGACGGAGGGAGCGCGAGCATCGCTGTTCTCCCTCTGTGCCCCCCCCCCCTCCCCCCGGCGGTGCCTCGTGGGGGCGGGGCGGTAGATATCGATTCCACTGCCCGGCCGAGGTGCTGACGAAGCCCCTCCCTCGCCTCGCCCATTCTCACGACAACCGCCTCCCCCCACATTGGCCCGGGTTTGGCAACGTCTCTGCCCAATCAAGGGGCGGGGCGGGGGTGGGGGGTGGGGGGGGGTGGAGGGGGGCACCGACGGGCCTTGTTCGTGCGCGACCTCCGGATGACATCACTGGAAAGGCATTAAAGTAATAAAGAGGCCGGTAGTACAATACTGTAAAGGGCAGAGCAACATAAAGACTCATCAATCAGCGGATGCTCAATCTAAATGGAGGCGTCTCACTCTTAGTTGAACGGGGGGGTCATCGCTCGCAGGGTCGCGGGTAAACTTTTTTGCCAGGCAGTCGATCTGCTCCGTCATAATATTCCCAGTATATCTGCGCCCCACACCTTGTCGGTAAAAATCGAGACGGAACGCGCGGGCGTGGATGAAGGTATATCACCTCGCAGGAAGTGGGGGGGGTGGGGGGGTGGGGGGGGATCAATAGTAAATCCTCCTGAGCTGGAGGTATTTCTCCTGAGAGGTGGCGACTCTAAGCCAAATCAATGAGGAGGCGCCTCCGACTTGATGGGAGTCGGGAGTGATGGGGGCAGATCTGACCGGGTCCCCAAGAGCAGCGGCGATCATAACAGAGGGGGGGGGGGGGGGGTGACGAAGCCAAACCGGGACTCCAACTTTAGTCCCAAGAGCAGAAGGGAGGCCTGTTCTTGTGGTCCTTGGAGCGACCAACACAAGTTCATTGTGGAGGGTGGGCAACACAGCTGTTGAGGGGGGCTTCTCCAAGAGAACCGACTCACATTTTGGAGACTTAACAGCTTTAAGGTTTCCTATTAGTTACTAGAGCCTGATACCAGATGTTTAAACGGACGTTTTCAAGGACGATTCAGGAGAGAAAGAATCAAGCCACCTTTTTCTTAAACTCTCTAAAACTCCAACACATGAACCAACATTGAGAGAAGTGAGGACCACGTGTCTTCCACGTCTTCTGCTGACGCTTGTGTGACAAACAAGTCCTGTGAGTTGTCGCGCGACGACGACCCCCCCCCCCCCCGCCCACACCCACATTCGGGTGTCTCAGGTCGATGACCGAACCCGGTCGGTCGGTCAAGCGGGACGACGGTAGCGCCAGAAACGGGCGACGCCGAAGCGCCGTCGGACCTGCGGCTGCTCCCATTGAGGCCGAGCGGAGCCGGCGTTCTTCCCGCGGCCCCATTCGGACCCGGCTGTCCTGTCCTTTCCCCGAATAGCCTCGTTTGGCCCGCTAATCCACGGCAGGAGATGCGAAGGGGGGTGGGGGGTGGGGGGCGTAGGATCAAAGGGAACTCGCAGGACCCTAAAAGAGCCATAACTCTGGGGCTTAATTGCGTTTTCGAGTAAATGTCAGAGCAACCCCAGACGTCTGGGAATCATCTGCCTCCCCACTTTAATACCAGTCACTGTTATTCGATCAAACAGAATCGCGTTTCCAACCAAAATATTTGGAGTGGTAGCATGTGGGAGATCCGCTCCACGCCGCGCTCTAAATTAGAGAAAAGATGTAAACAGGGGGGGCTGCTTTATGACACGCACGGTAAACATGCTGTAAATTGGATTGTCATTGGCGGGGGTTTCTTTCCCAAAAAAAAAAAAAAAAAAGAAGGAACGGAGGAATGTGCTGCTGGATGGAAGGAGGAAGAAGTTGTGTTGATAATGTGCAGCGAGATTGCTTTATAACTAGAGTGAAACGGAGCGGCTCGTGTGTCTGCCGTAATTAGGACGCTACTCTGTTTTGCATAATCGCCCGGAAAGATAAAAAAAAAAAGGAAAGAAGAAGAAGAAAAAAAAAAAAAGTTAAGATGAAGCATTATCAAAACAATGATAACTGCGCGGCGGGGAAGTTATCAATATATCTGTTTCACGTCCTGGATCCCCCGCTCGTATTTTGACAACCTATATAGCACATTTAACCTTCGGTGTCTGTTTCTCCAAATGAAATTGCGTTGTGAAAAAAAAAAAAAAAAAACGAGAGGAGGGTGGTGGTGGTGGTGGTGGTGATGGAGAGGGGGGGGGCGAGAAGGAAAGACTCATATTACCGTGAAAAAAGATGGCTTTTCTCTGGAACAATAAGCAGTCCTTGAACTCCACGTCATTAAAGTGAACGCCATCATTTCCTTTCATTAAGATGACTGTGTGCAGACACATATTGCAGTTGGAAGGCGAAAGCTGCGGCAGGAGACTCATTTAAAAAACCGCCCTAATCTGGGAAACGATTCTAATGTTTCTCAAATGTTATATCCTCCCCAACCTAGCAGCGAGACGCCGCGGCGAGGCGGCGAGATTTTGAGGCGTTTAAGCGAGTCTCTCCTTGGGAAAAAAAAAAAAAAAAGGAGGAGGAGGAGGAGGAGGAGGGGGGGGGTGACGGGGAAAAAAGATGCACCCTGAAAGCTGCTTTTCACATATATTGCCAATATTTTTGACGATAAATACTGAAAAACTGAGTAAAAGTCACATCCCCTCCGCCCTGGAGGAGATTATGGTTATCTCATGCAAGAAAAAGAAGGGAAAAGAAAAGAGGGAGCTCTTGTAAATTTACAAGCTCCCGTCGCAGTAGCTTCTTTTCTTTTTTTTTTCTCTTTTTTTTCCTTTCCCCCTGGTGTCAAAGGAAATAGCCGTGCCCTCTCCTGTTTTCCTCATTTGACTCAACGGGTGTGAAACAGTCCCTCATATCCTTGTCTTGTCCATAAGAGATGAAACGACTTTAAGACGGCGCGGTGTTGCCACAGGCAGATCGGCTGAGAGGCTATTTCAGGAGAAATGGACATGGACATAAATATCCTCGCGGGGTGCTTTGTAATAATAAAAAAAAAAAAAAAGGAGAAAGAGGGGGGTGGTGGGAAAAAAAACAATGTTATGAAATGCAGTGAAACATAAAGAAAGGACAAAAAAAAAAGTGGTGTGTGTGTGTGAGTGTGAGGGGGAAATATCCATCAAATTAACACATCAGTGGCTTTGATTGTAATCTCTCTGGCCGGTCCCTCGCTCGCTCGGCTCCGCTCCGCCACGCCAGACAAGCAGCCAAACGTGATTTATCAATGCAAAGCTAATGGCATCAATATGAATCTAACTAAAAATCAATATTTCATTACCAAATTGTTAGCGAGAATGAAGAAAAATGGCCGCGGCCGGAGCGTTCTCCCGGGTAGGAGCATCTGGAGTTCAATGTGACAAGATGAGCGATGCGTGACTCGGGGCCCGAGGAAGGACACGGCGAGGACAGGACTCAGTCTCGGCACACTTTGAACTCTTCCCTCGCTCGCCCGCTCCCCCCCCACCCCCCCTTCTCTCTCTCTCTCTCGTTCTCCCCTCCTTCTTGTTTCAGCCGCTCCAACAATGTTCCCTCCACTTTATTATGTTTTCGCTGTTCACTTCCTCCTCCTCCACCCCCTCCCCCTCCTCCCCTCCGTTTCTCTCTCTCTCTCTCTCTCTCCTTCCTCCTTTCATATCTTTATCACACCGTTTCCTCTATCAATCTCCCCCCTCGTGTGTCAGCGAGGGTGTCGGCCGAGGACCACACAGTGTTTCACATTCCTCCTCAATTAATGACCAACTCGAACATGGAGCCACTCAATCTCGCCCCCCCCTCGCCCACCCTACCCCACCCCTGCACCGCCACCTCACGCCACCCTTCCTGCGCACACACACAGTCACACACACACGCACGCACGCACGCACGCACACACACACACTCACACACACACCCCATTTCAATTATTTTTGCCTCCTTTGAAGACAAGTCAGCATTTTTTTATCTATTCCCCTTCCCCTTCAGTCTCTCTCTCTCTACCTCTCTCTCCCTCCCAGTGGATATATCTCCCAAGGCTCATCACACGTTCCCCTAACCAGCACTGCATGGCTTCTCCTGTAATGAGCGTGAGAGAGAAGGAGCAAGAAAGAGAGACGGAGTGGTGGAAGGAGAGAAGAGAGCATGTGTGTGTGTGTGTGTGTGTGTGTGCGCGCGTGCGGCTGGGTTGATGGGTGCGACACCCTCCTCTGGACGAGATCGCGCCTCCCTCAGACGTGACCTTCACTTTATTTATACCCGAGTTTTTAGTCACGAGTATTGATTAAGGGGGGGGGGGGGGGGGCGGGGGGGGGGGGGCG
>JASSRZ010000007.1:15495152-15506482 GCA_032164315.1 Malacoctenus gilli
CCCCCCCCCGGGGATCGCGGAGCTCCGTCAGGTAAGTAATGATGCACCTTTGTGCTTGTGCTGCAGCCTCAGCTGCAATTAAAAACAAACACTCGTTCTCTCCCTTCGCCGTTCTGCATCATCCCATCAGAAGGAAAAAAAAAAAACACACACACACACACACACGCACGTAAACAAGCGCGCTCTCTCTCCTGCGCGCACGCATCTATACATCCCTTCTTCCTTCTACCTTCACTATTTGGACTCACTCCAGTTGTACCTTCCTGCTCCTTCTCAACCCCCCTACCCCCCCCCCCCCCCTCTCCTATAGTCTCCCCCCTGCTACACTCGCCACTCGCTCATTTATGACTCCCCTGGGAGGAGGTGGTAATGTCCGAGAGGCCCATTTCTCTCCAGCAGGAGCGGACAGGTCCACTCCTCCGAATGAAAAGGGGAAGGGGGTGATTGTAAAACATGTGTCATTACGGTGTCAAAACACCACGCCGGCACAATGACTCCATCCTCCATCCTTCGCCCGCGATGTTTCGGAGGGAATTCATCCCCTAATTTATGGCTCATGAGATAAGCATCCCTGAACTGTGTTGGTGTGCTAACGTGGGGCGGGGGGCTGGCAGTGACGAATATCATACATGGGAAGAGCGGCTAATATGAATGCTAATATCGCCCCTGACATACAGTAAATCGACCCCGGGGTGTGGAACATATGCGGCTTTGGATAAAGTGTTCATGTTTCCATTGGTGGGAGATTAACCTGCGATGGATTTTATTGACATTTTCAGCGCCGCCGAGCTCGAGTGTGGGAACAGGAGTGCGTAGGTGTGTGGGAGGGGTGTGAGATAAAAGAGGGGGGGGGGGGGGCTGCACAAATAAATGTTACATCGCACTAACGGCGTCAAAAAACACATGTAAAGACGAGGAGAATCGGCAGCATGCTGCTCCTCCATTAGCGCTGGTAATCGGCAGCCACTCCGGTCTATCACCGCAGCGCCATTGATTTCTGTGGGGACGCGAACACAGATGGAATCACAGCGTTGGACAAGAGAAGCGGAATCAAAACAGTCGAAGGCTGGATAATGCGCCGCGAGCCGACACGGGGGCCTGAAACAAACGGGTTTTTTTTTTTTCCCCCCGCGGGCCTCGAGGCTCAACGAACGGGAGATCCGTGCGGATTCCGGCGCTGTTTCGGCGCCGTTTAATGCATCGGGAGTGGCGTTGTTTAGCAGAGGAGCAGCATTAGCCGCAGCCTTAGCAGCAGCGTTAGTAGCAACACCCACGGTGTGTGTACTAATGTTAGTTTGGGGTTATTTTAGTGAGTAGCTGAAGGTAACTTGGTACGGTGTGGGATCATCTGCTGTTTGATCGTCACCACTGCTACCTTGAAATACAATTAAAAGACTGCTGGGAAGATTTTCTGCTTCTACAAAAAAATTAGATAGGAGTAAAAAGAATATTTACAGGGCCGGAGTAGTGGTTTGTACTTTTACTGTACAGTTCCTGAGATGAAACCAGCGTGGGGCCTCTGTGTGAAGGGGGCTGCATGTTCGCCACCACTCCAAAAACATGCATACAAGCTCAATTCGTGTCTCTAAATTCATATGTGTGTGTGCTTGTGTGTGTGTGTTTTGTCCTGCCACAAACTAGTGACCTGTCTGTTGTGCACCCTGCTTTCAAACACTTGAATTCATCAAGTGTTGTTGCTGAGAGACAACTTGAAACCAATCAGGGTCTTTAAAAAAAAAAAAAAAAGACATGTTTAGAAAGCAGAACGCATGAGTTTGCAAATATGTGGAGTTCCAATACAAGACTAATTCCTAAAGATTTAGCCTGATGCTTAATTATGTCGTTCGCTGACGGTCCTGCAAGTGTGTTAACCCTCATTTTTGTCTCGCTGACCACAAAACCACAAGCACCCCCTCATGTAGCACCCAATAAACGATCAGGATCTTTTTTTTTTCTCTCTCTCTCTCTCTTGCTTGGCTTAAATAATTAGAGGAATCAGTGGTGGATGTTGTCGCCGGGGCCGGCTGCAGACATCCCACCAGTCCTCTGTGGCTGGGTATAAATAGGCGTGTAGCATCGCCGAGTGCAGCATGACTCGGGCTCATGTCTTAGAAATGAGGCTAACAAGACTTTCGTTTTGTCTTAATGAATAAATTAGAAAAGGTAATGCATAATACATCGCTGATCCCATGTTGGATGGAGCGATAGATAATACATATCTTCCATTATTTATTTAATGACATTAACTTGCTGGAGAGGGATGGCAGGCGGGAGTCCGGCCTGCGTGGCGCCTGATTGGGGCTGACGGGGTCCGATCGGACCCGCACAGAGGGGGCCACGCCGGATGGCAACCTGAGAGCCAACCCGGGAGCCAGGCTGATCTGCCGGAGCCCGCGGAGGCTGACCAATCACATGCTGCCGAGCTCGGGAGTTTGCTTGTGTGCATCGCAGAGGACTGACGGGTGAATGACTGTCTCATGACCCCCAGTTAGTTATTATTAGATGGCGTCAGTGAGAACAGAGAAGTGAGGAAAATATTCAGATCCGTTAAGTGACAAAGTGACAAAACAAACCAAACTTTTTTTTTCTTTTTTTCAATGAATGTACAAAATTAAATTTGAGAACATATTTGGTAAATTATGGGAAGAATTCAATTTTTTCCACATGTTTTCCTGTATTGTACATTTTAATTTCAAAGCGTTAATTTAAAAAAAAAAAAACCTTAAATAAATGCAGTAAAAAAAATTTAAAAAAACAGAAAAACCTAGAAAATATCTAAAAATAAAGAGTTCAACTTCTGAAACACCTCATCTTATTAGGAAAAAGGAGAAAATCAGATAAAAAAAAGATTTAATTAAAATTAATATTTTTTTTTGGTCCTTTTTGGCCACTTGGGGGCAGCAAAAACAGCCTCTGCACCCTGACACTTTAGAATTCAACAAGTCAGCATTCTGCCAAAGTCCAGCGGTGACGGAAGCAGCATGATGGATTTTAGGTCGTGCCTGTGCTCGCTGGACAAAACCCGAGTTCATCCAGGTGATGTATTGTCCTCCCATCTCTCTCTCTCTGCCATCCGGGCGCGAGCTTCCTCCGCCGGCCGTGGGAGACGCCGGCTAGCAGGCGAAGCCGAGTTGCGGCAAACAAAAGAGGGGGCGCTGACGAACGCGCCGTCCTTTTTTCTCGGCCGCGCTTCCACGCGAGCGCGCCGAGCTGAGGTCCAATCACCCTGACGGGGTGAGCCGCGTAAATCACGGGTGCCAAAGTTACACGTTTGAAAACGAATCAACAGCTGAGAGAGTGAGCGGGTCTGAGCCGGACAGCAACATGTCTAATGCAGTCATTTGGAAGGAAGCGGCGCTCCACCCCCCCCACCCCCCCACCCCCTTCCCGTAAGCGATTACAGGTTTTAATCAGCCACACAGCCCGAGACCAATTAATCGCAGAATAAATTAGCCAGTTTAGCGGAGACCTCGTCACTCAACAATGAGGAAGGCGCGGCGGCGGAGGAGGAGGAGGAGGAGCAGGAGCGGGCGGGGTTGATGGCGCGGGACAGGGCAGGGCTTCGCCTGCCGAGGCCGCGCTATTAGGTGGGAGCTCTGCCGGGCTCCGGGAACTTAATGGGGGCCCGCACGCTGCCCCCCGGCACGCTTGTTTCATAACATGCAATTTAAGGCGCGGTGAATGACGGCGCATTAAAAAACAAGAAACAAATCAACCGCCGCGGCTGAAAGTAGTTATGGTGATCAATGGCGGGACTCGGGGGGACGTGTTGATTAGCGATTTTCCAATGAGCTGTTTGTTCTTATGTTTGTGGAGCCCCCCCCCCCTCCCACCCCCCTTTCTTTTCTTTTATGATGAAAAACAAATTGAGTCAATTGCGATAAAGCGGAGAGACAATGTGCTTCATCTCCAGACGCATTTCCACCCATGTTATCAATTCCTCCATACATCAGAGATTCGCCTGACATCAGCATTCAGGTAGCCCATTAGAGTTCCCAGCATTTACCTGGGGTATCCAACCAATCAGCCACTCAGTGGTCCTGGAGGTGGGTGGGTAAAAAAAGGAATGGGTGGGGGTGGGGGGGGGGGTACAAGGGGGTAGTAAGGGCCTCTGGGGTTTATCTGTGGAACATTTGAGGGATCTTCACGGCGGCAGGCAGGGTTTTGATGGGCGAGGCACACTTTAGTGTCACGGTGAAGGCAGTATGACTAATGTGTGGAATGGGACATTTACATAGGAGAGAGGCAGGCAGCGCTCGCAGCCTCCCAGAGGTACGTATGGCTCGCCCGGCGCCGTGTCTGCCGCCTGTCCTCAGGGCTCCCTCTGCCACTTCATTTCCATGCTCCATTTTAGATCAAGGCTCCTCTAATATTTCCACATTATCCAAGGAGGCAATCTAAGATTGGAATTTGATCCACTTTCAAGGGACGTGGCGTCACACAACCCCCCCCCTCCTCCTCCTCCTCTTCTTTTCTCTGCTTTTTTTTTCTTCTTATAAAATGACTTTTTTCTTTTCTTTTCTCTCTCCTTTTTTTTTTCCCAAGCATGTGTACCTGTGGCGAGATTCACTCGAGTAATTATTGCGACGTTAAAAAAAAAAAATACCGCAAAACCCCCACCCCCCCACCAAACTGCGAGGCGAGGGAATGAAAATGATTCCTGCGTTTGAGATGCGTCGCGCCCGGAATCGGGGGCGACGTGGCGTTCGCCCGTGTTTTTCCTCGCTCCTCGTTTTCACCTGTGACAAATTTCACGCGCGAAACAGAGTGATTTACTTAGCGCCGGGAGACAATCGCGTTGCGGTGGAAATTGAAAATTAGGCAGAACAACAGTAGGTATTTATACACATCTCGTGACTGCTATAACTCATTCTGCGGGAAGTAATTATTGCCGACAAACCTTCTCAGCTTGAACATTATTAGCGCGCATTAACGAGCACTCCCCTTTTGTAATTGTACATGGCAAAAGCAGCAGGTTGGAAGGTGAATTAGTCGGGGGGGGGGGGGGGCACGGAGGGTTGGGGGGCGTTAATCGACGGCAGAAGACGGAGAACGGAAAGGGGCGGGGGTGTAGGGGGGGGGATGTCCCGGGCCGGGGGAGAGAGGCAGCGGGCCGGTGGGGCGGCGACGGATGCGGATGTGATAAACAACAACGTGGCAGGAGCGGCGCGGCGCGGCGCGGCTCTCCCCTCGGACTCGTTCTCGACTCCATGCCGCACCGCTTGTTTTAATTAGGTGTGTGTGCATGTGCGGGAGTGTTTGCGTACCACATACGAAGGTGTGTATGCGTGTTTGAGATGGGTGAGGGGAGGGATGTGACGAGAGAGAGGACGAGCGCGTGTGTGTGTGTGTGTGTGTCTGTCTGTCCAAGCGGTGGGCCCGCTGCCCGACGACGCCCCGCTCCGAGTTGACCCGTCCGCCTGCCTCTTCCCACTCTAAGTGAACCCCTTTTTCCCCTTAGAGCCCCCCTCCCTCACTCAAAAAACAATAGAATAAGATATCCAACAACCAGCAGCCCCCCATTCGCCTTCTGCCCTCACATTGCCTCTCCAGTAAAACGCCCCGAACCCCCTCCTCAGTCTTCAATTCTCATGGCTAAACCCCCCCCGCACTGATCCCCGCCCCCTGCACCATACATACATCACGTTCCATTAACATACACTTCTCTCCTCTAGCAGCATGCGTTACATGAGGCCCCCCCCCTCCATCACTCAGACCGCTTTATTGGACACCTTTTCCGGCCCCCCTTTGTTGCTGTAAACAGGTTTGTTTGTCTTTCATTCCTCTCTGACTGTTTATGTTGCACCACCACACCACAGATGGAGTCTTGCCATGTTCAACTACCCGGAAACCTGATTGTGACTCACCAAAACATTACAGTGAAGCCAAAGACTCATCGTTTCCACAGAATCCACCACTTTTACCAACAAAAAAAAAAGGAGACTTCAAAATAAAAGATCTGTTTTTTCGAGCTTGTCCACACAAAGCCGGCATAATCGCTACTTTTTGAGACGTGTCCCAGTAGAGGTCGGATACCGTAACGTCTTCGCCGCGTCTCCCAAAACACGGCGATCGATGAGGCCAGAGGCCCCCCACAGCCACCATAACGCGCAGGTACCAACCTCGACAACAAACACACCCCGTGGAGGCTTTCGTTTCCCTGTGCCGAATGTAAAACAACAAACAGGAAGTATAAAGTTGCGTCGGTCCAGGGTTACGTTACAGCGCGGCTCGCAGGCCTGCCAGATATCCCGCGGCGCTGCCGGTGGAGGCGACTCGGTCTCATCCTGACCCCGCGCAGTTTTTGATGAGAAACCGCTTGAAAAACCGATACGTTTTCCGACACCTTATCTCCAAGACTGGGCTCTATTTTAGTCTCGTTTCAACACGTGCTAATTGAATGTTGGCACAGCCCAAGCAGACGAGGCCTCCGCCCACCCCCTAGTGATCTCCGCCCCCCCCCCCTCCCCTCAGAGAGCCACAGTCCCGGATCCCACTTCGGGGACCGCTGCTGGAAGTGTTCACCCCTGATCCTCTCAGAGAGGGGACTGCTTCCTTTTTCTTTCGGCGGGGACTAAAAACAGGTCGGGTTTTTTTTTGCTGTTTTTTTTTTTTTTTTTTAACTTCTTCCACTATTTTTTCGGATTTACCAATATGTGTCATGTAAATGAGGCTGGTGCAATTTCAGTTGTCCCTGGGGCCTGGATTGTGTTGGAGAAACTGCGAGTAAAAGAAAGACAGGGATAATATTTTTTATTTTTTTTCGCAGGCAAATTCAAAGCGGTTTACGAGCGAGTATATTATGACAGCGGATCAAAGAGAAGAACACTTTCTGTCTGCATTTGTCTTCATATCTTTCATTTTATGTTACTATTTTGCCGCTGCGCCTCACTTTTTAATTAGTGTTTACTTATGTTATACATAATATAAATTCACTTTTTTTTTCCTCTCTC
Organism: Malacoctenus gilli; assembly: GCA_032164315.1. Taxonomy (NCBI): domain Eukaryota; kingdom Metazoa; phylum Chordata; class Actinopteri; order Blenniiformes; family Labrisomidae; genus Malacoctenus; species Malacoctenus gilli. The sequence goes on from JASSRZ010000007.1 coordinate 15,502,106, forward strand.
TCCCTTTCTAACCCAATCCCGCTGAGGTTGTTTTTTTTTGTTTTTTTTTACCGGAACGACGCGGACGGGAAGTTTACCTGCTTTGAGCGTCGGCTTTCAAACCCGATTCGCTCGTTTCAACCTCCAGCTGAACGGCGCCGCCCCATCACGGCAGACGGAGACGCGAGGACCGGCAGCGAGCCGCGCGATGGTGAGAGGATAACGGAGGGCGTGAAACCAGCTTTACATACAATCCAACCACAATACCTAAATCTGCTGTGAGAGGCCTAATTAACCTTAAACACGTTCCGCCATCGTCAGCGCCACAATGGAAGGGATGCAATCTGATTATTTCCAGCTCGATACAAACACAAAAAGCGAGACAATTTTCCTGCTGAAGCAGAGAGGAGCCAAGAAGTAGATGGATGTAGTGAAAGAAAGAGGTTTGGAGAGACGGACGAAGAGAGTATCGCACGACAAGGTTTGTATGAACCATGTTGGTATTGATGCTTCAATCCAATCATACTGGAGTCATTTGGGCTTTTACAGTGACCTCTGGTGGCCACTTGGATGACGAAGGAGGCAACGTAGATAAAGTTGACGGAATGCAGATAGAGAAGAAGGTCGCTGGGAAGTCAGAGGAGAGGATGGCACTGAATGGCTTCTTCTCCTCCAGACTACAGCTCTTTGGTCCACCATGAAAGGATCAGAGCAGGTATCTCTGGTTGGTTCTCGACTGGGCTGGTGTGAAAACGCATCTGAACTCTATTGTGGACAAAACGTGGGAAACTGGAAGCTGGCCGGAAAAAGGGGCGACTCGGTTTGCAAGGAAAGTAATGTCTGCCGAGGAAGCCGTGTGGACACACTTGGTGGCTGAGCAACCTTGGCAATCGATAAAATCACAGCCAGTCAAAGTGACCTCAGATCTCAAGATCTCATTACAACCACTGAAAAGTAGGCCGATGACTGGCACATCGGGGTCCCTTGACAGCCGCTCTCGAGCGAGTCTTGTCCAAGAGGGGGCCCACCCCTCTTTTCACTCGAACACAACACGAAAACTCTTGCGTCAAATTAGTTCGACAACACCTCTGTTGCAGCACCGAACAGAGCGCGGTCTGGACTGCCGTCGTCCTGTTGTGCAATCAGCAGCGCCGTTGTTTTAAAAAAAATTTTTTAATGCCGCCCAGATGGTGGAGGTGAGGACTGACATCCGCGAGAACCCCGCTCGGCTGAGCGGCCTGGCGACTCCGAGCACAGTGGAGTCATTCAAGTTCCTGGGGGAGACACCATCTGCAACGCCATCTAAAGAGGATGCAAACATCTCCAATGCAATTAAACGAGGCCCGGCACAGGATGTTCTGTCTACGTCTACTTTGGCCCGACATGTCAACATGTCACCGCTGAGCGCGCCCTAACCGCATCAGCCGCGGAGCCTCTGCTTTCTCTCAAGCCGGCAGGATGTCGGTGGAGGAGTTGAGAGGTTAGTGTGCTGCTGCTGCTGCTGCTGCTACTGCTGCTGCTGCCGCCCGCCCTCCATCAAAAGACCTGTAGGACGGCAGAGCGAGGAAAAGGGCAAACAAAAGACGGCGACTGGGCCTTTCTGGCCAGACAAGCACCCACTTGACATCTTACCACCGTGCGGAAGACAGTTCTGGTGCGTCAGTGCAGCACCACCTGCCACAACAAACGCTTTCCTCCCACCGGCAATCGCCATCCTAAATCTGTCCTTCTCAGACTACACCCCCACCCTACACATACACACCCTCGCCCCCTCCCCCTGTCACACACCAAAAGCCCACTACCACTCATCTCACACATGCTACAAGAGCGACACCGCACGCTCACACCTTGACAAACTTCAGAAACGTGTCACTTTGCTCGCTCCCAAGTGTCGGGTGACGCTCGCTTGTCTTCGCACAAAGGCCTGAAAAACAAACAAAAAAAAGCTTCAGCCCGCCTCCGTCCAAAGGTAAGAGCATCTGCCTGCCTGCCGGGGGGGGGGGGCACTGGCGACTTCCACGGCGTCCCCCGGCCGGTTGCCCGGCAACCGCAGGGGGACGGCAACACTGACGCCCATTGTTTCCAGCGTTTGTGCTAAGCTAAGCTTTTCGGCAGGTGGCTGCGGCTCCACGTTTGCGGAGTGTCATCGATGTTCTCGGAGGAAGCTCCGAAGTGTGTTTGACAAAACGCTGAGGCGCAGCTCCGGCTGGTCCAAAAGTAAACAGGCAAAGTTGGAGGCAAACAAGCCGTCTCGCAAACGAGCAGACGAGAGCTCCAATGTACAGAATCAAACGGCGGCGTTTGTGTGAGGCGAAGAGAAAATCTGAAGCAGAAATAAAAGACAAGAAGAAAGGATGAAATAACAGCTGAATAGACGAGAAAAGGGATGAAGAGAAGCACATTTACAAAAACCACTTAAATACAAGTAAGGGGAAAAAAACGCCTGGTGTGGCGCCCGAACAGAAGTGGTAATCCTGCAGTGTTATTTTGGCGCTTTGGAACAACAACTTCAGTATGTCTGGTTGTACAGCTCAGGTGTGTGTATGTGTGTGTGTGTGTGGGGGGGGTCTTAGGGGCTGTGGTCACTGCGGTGTGGAGCAGAGGCCTTACTGGCTCAGTGTAGATGAGCTGTTACACAACAACAAATTAAACAATTCAACTTCATGTCACTTTACACAAGTGACTGATGTACAACATGCCACTTTCAGGCCAAGACAATTCTGCAGGCAGTTCCTTCTGTGTGTCTGCGTGTGTGTGTATGTGTGTCTGCATGCATGCGTGTGGGTTTGATGGGGGGGGGGGGGTCATCGGTCCTCCAAGTTCCCTTTCAAACCACTACAGAGCCAATCGTTTCCATGACGCCCTGGCGCAACACGTCCCTCCTAATTTGCGTGAGTGACTGGTAATGATGGGCTCTAATTAACCTGGTCAGATTCCTGATGAAACCATCCCGCTGATCCCACGTGATTGATTGCGACTTTGATGAGGGGAGAAATTCACAACGCTCCGGCCATTACCAAGACATGAAAAAGAGGGGAGGAAGAAGAAAAAAGAAGAGAGAAAAAAAAAGGGTCTCTTTTTTTTTTATTTGGTTCAACAAAGGGGGTCATGATAAAAAAAAAAAAAAGTGTCCACATCTTCTTGTTTGCTCGCATTCCCGGGGTGGATATATTTCTTTTCATCTCTCTCTTCTTTTCAGTCATAGGATTTTTTTCCTTTTTTTCCTCTCTCTCTCTCTCTGTTTTTTATTCCCCAGCAATGCAGTGCTGCACAGCATGCAGTACGCAGCAACAACAGGTTAATTTAGCACCAGGGAAGAAGTACACACATTCCTTCTGGAAAACAATACATACCACAGATACAGTAATGAATTCTGGCTTGGAAAAGCACACAGATGGAGTTATTTGATTGTTGTCAGCCTCTCGTTCTTTTTTGCGTGTGTGTGTGTCTGTGTGTTAAACACACATTACACATGAGCAGTAAATTAGTACAAACATACAGGATCTGACACCTGATTTAACAGCCTCAATGTGTTTGTTTTGATGCCATACTTTTGTATTGATTGTGTTTTACAAAGTGAATGTATGAAAAACAGCTTTTCGGGGAGGGGGGTTTGGAGACGCGTTTTGTTGGATTTGTTTCTTCCGGCGCGCGGGACGGCGGCTGCGTAACCCCGCGGTGCAACAGGCACTCTCGAACACGCCGCCGCTCGCGAGGCGAGTAACCTCTCGCCAATCGGGGGAGTTTCTACGCTGCTCCGACGCCGCGGGCTGTCACACGGGGCGACGCTCGGCGGAGACGGAACGGGGGTGGGGGGGCGGTGGGGTAAGCGTGGGTGAAGCCTCCTTGACCCCGCCGAGTGCCGTGGTGGGTGTGGAATGGGTGGGAGGGGTGGCCTCTCCGGGGCGCTAAGTGCTCCGCTTGTCCAGCCCTGGCAGGTGAACTGGCAGGGGCGTCACCCCGGGGTTGGAGGGCTCCGCTCGGAACACTGGCACTGGGTTGGGAGGTGGGAGGGGGGGGCGAGGGGCTTGCTCAGACGCACCCTGACTGAGAGCGTGTGCTTTTGTAAGCGGGTGTGTCTCCGTTTGATGGTACAAGTGCATATACATAGGAACACATGCTCATATGTGGCGCCGTCGTGTGTGCGGCCGCGTGACGCGGCGCCTCATCCCCCCCCGAAATGATGAGCGCCCTGGTAGTACCAGTTGGCAGATGGGGACCCTTCGGCCCTCTCTGGGAGTGGGGTAACACACTGACGAGCCTTCTCCGGGGGGCCCTCTAACCCCTCTGTCGTCTCTGAAGTGGGGGGGGGGGGCTCCGCGGAGGGCCCCCGGCCTCGTCCAGTCAGAAGGGGTGCGCGCGACAGCCTCTGCCCCCTTTCGGGACCCCTGCCCGGGG
>JASSRZ010000007.1:15533062-15544475 GCA_032164315.1 Malacoctenus gilli
TGTGTGTGTGTGTGTGTGTGTGTGTGTGTGTGTGTGTGTGTGTGTGTGTGTGTGTGTGTGTGTGTGTGTGTTTGTACGTGTGTGGGAGGATCTGTGTCCACCCACTCAGTGCTGAGCATTTTGTGACCGCCTGGCAATAATGTCATCCAAATTCTTTGTGAAGCTAAATCACAATGAGACGGTTTTAACCGCAAACTACAAGTACTCCCACAGAATTAAAAAAAAAAAGTATAAAATTAGAAATGAAATGTTTTGAAATAAATCATTTCTTGATCAACTTTCAACAAATAATACAAACAATAATAAGGTGAGTTCGATAAATTTTCTAGAGCAGGGAAACGAAAAAATAATACGATGATCTGTTGGTTTTTTCATTTGAAATGTCTTTTCAAACAACAAAAATTTGCCTTTTTGAACTATTTATATTTAAAATTTGTGGGGGTTTTGTAGGCAAAAAAATCATGAAGTTTTGGTGGACTTTTATGAGTGCTGGCTTTTTTCAAACATGAGGAGGTTCAATCAATCTAAAAAAACAAAGACAAAGACTGATATATACAAAAAAAAGGTCAATTTATTTAAAATACAGATAAAAATAATGCTCTTATCTTGTAAAACCACCGAAATGATAATGGGAACATCCTAAAAATTGTGCCTCCAACACAATTAGTTTACTCTGAATTCCAGCCACATTTTGTCCCACTGAAGTTACTTTGCTGTGGGGTTTGTTGGGGGGGGTTCTGCGTCGCGCTCCACATTTCTTCACACAGAAGACCCCCCCTTCCTTTCCTAGTTTAACCCAGTTCTACCTCAGTTTGGGAGCTGGGTTTAGAGTAATTTCACCATTAAGTGGCATCCAATAATTTCCCCCCTTCTCAACTCTCTCTCGAAACAATATTCTCATTTGGTTAAAAACTCCCAGGTGAGAGAAGAAAGAAAAAGGAAGGCGGCAGGATCTCCGTAATGACCGACATTAGGGGGCATCTCACTTTGCTGCCTGGCCATGATTGTGACTCCTCAATATGTGAGAGATGCTTCGGGGGTCTGTGCTCTTTCCAGACAGGCTTTTACATAAACTGCATGGCAGAGGCCTCGCCAAATCTACCATCTGTTGGCTCTCTCTCTCTCCCTCTCTCTCTCTCTCTCTCCCTTCTTCCTATCCCTTCCCTCTCCCTCTTGTCTGTCTTTTAGTTTTTTTTTCTCTTCTTTATTACAAATACAGATCAAAAAAATTCACAGGCATTCTCAGACTGTTTACAAAACAAGAGGGTTTTTTTTCTCTCTCTCCACCAGTTAGAACAGAGAGCTCAGTTAAGGCGAGTCGTCATTTCTTCTTCTTTTTTTTGTGCAGAGCATTTGTTCGTTGAGATCTTTAGGGATACCGCAGTCTTTAGTCAGAGGACCTGCTTTTTTTTTGCCATTAGTAGAATGATATAAAACATGACAAAACAGCGTCTCTGTGAAGCCGGGTGTTAGACGGGTCTATTCTCTCCGGGACTGATATGTAGGGCAAGAGAGGAACAGCAGGAGGAGAAAGAGAGAGAGATGGAGAGAGAGAGAGTGAGAGAGAGAGCGAGAGAGAGAGAGAGAGAGAGAAAGAGAGAGAGAGAGAGAAGGGGGTGGGGAGGGGAGTGTGGGGGGTAAAAGGATGGGCCTCGCTTGAGAGCTAGGGGGCGCACTAACACACGCGCAGCACATTGTGGCCGTGCAGTGGCTCAGACACATTAGAGCGAGGGTCCCTCCTGGCGCTCGTATCCGTTCCGGCGGCCAACTCGGAGCAGCATGTGAAAAATGTACACTCTTTATGATTCTTCTTCTTTTTTATTTTTCGCATGCAAATTGGAAAATCAGAGTTCTGCAAAATCACACGGCACGTATCAAACGCTACAGTGTGTGTGTGTGTGTGTGTGTGTGTGTGTGTGTCTGTGTGTGTGTCTGTGTCTGTGTTTGTTCTGAGCAGGCGCGCACACTCGGTCTCACAGTCGCATTCGTGCATACTGAGAGATGAGATATTGGGAGGTGGTGGAGGTGGTGGTGGTGGTGGTGGTGGTGGTGGTGGTGTCTCTTTGACTGTTGCGCCTGAGGCTCTAGCACATGGGATAGGGGGGTAAAACAAATGCTAATGTCTCCCCGCCAACTAGCACACATGTCTAGCAGGAGGGGGGGGGGGGCAGAGCGAGGGAGAGAGAGAGAGAGAGAGAGAAAGAATGGTGAGAGGAGAACGAGAGCGAGATTGGCATCTGTCTGTTAGCATTGCGATCTACAGCGCGGCGGCGGCGGTGGAGTGTTGTTTGGTGCTGCTCATTGTTTCACTTTGCCTTTACAAGCTCCCTAAAGCCGAGGTGCCAGGAAATTAATTACTCTCTTTGGGAAAGATTTCTCTCTCTGTCAGTCGAACACTTTTGAACGCTATCAATTGCGAAAACATGAAAAAGCATGTGTGGAAATATTGGCAGATCCCTCCGAAGTGCCCGACGATAAGACAAATATCTCCTCTTGCAGCTGCCATTGTTTTTTTTTTTGTTGTTTTTTTGTTTTTTTTCTTTCCTTTTTTAAAGAGTCAGAACAAAAGCAGTTATCGGTAAATATCAGTGAGTGACAGTGCGATGATTGAGGGCTGAAAAAGAGGTTCGAAATTGGGACTTTTTCTTCTTTTTTTTTTTTAAAGGATCTGCCAAAAAAAAATGGCGTTGCATTGCATGCACGCATTCATGTGGACATTAACGTCTCGAACGTGTGTGTGTGTCTGTGTGTGTTGTGCGTGCGAACATGCCAGGGCCACTATCAGCCGTCTCCTCATTCATTCCTGCCACCTGATCTCCATCTGAATTGACAGCTGTAATGCTGACTCTTTTCATCCGCGCCACAGTTGAAAACAGCCAATAACGCCGAGCACGCCGCCGCGGCACCCCCCGCGTGCGCTTTGTGCACGCGTGTGCTTGTGTGTGCGTGTGTTTGCGTGTCATTCACTCAGTCACTCGCTGCAGACAGTTGCTGCGAGTCACCCTGTATTTTTAACTCATCTCCAGCAGAACTGTAATCTTGCCCATTGAACCCTCAAATTGTTGGATGTTACCTTCGAAAAAGGGAATTGGAGAAGAAAAACATTACCTATCGCGTGCCGCCGCTGCCGCCTCTCGTACCTCTGTCAAACCCCGCCGCTGCCTCCCTTGCCACCCTTTTATTCCCGCCCGCGACATTATTTCTTCTCCCATCTTTCGCAATTGTAGGTTTTTTATCACAATCCCGGTACAATGTAGCCACATGTCACTTCTTTCCCCCAACCGCGACGTTCATATCAAAAAAACCAAATGTCGAATTTCTGAATTTGTTCCCACGACCCTAATTGCGATGATAACGACATGGGAAAAAACTTCGGGGACGCTCCGAAAGCGCGGCGACAATTTTGGAGCGCGCGCGACTCCACGCGCTCCCGCCCTCCGTGTTTTGGTTTTTTTTTTATGATGTATTACATCTCTGTTTGCCTGGCGTCTCCTCTTTCGCCTCGCCTCCCGCCGCCTCTCTTTCTCTCACTCTCTCTCACTCGCTCTTTCTCTCTGGTTACAGGATTAGAAGGGGGCTGAGGGTCAGAGTCGCTGTGCGCTGGACTATGGGGCAGAGATTAGCTTCCAGAGTTCCCTACCCGGCTCGCTTCATAAAAAAAAAAAAGGAGGAGGAGGAGGAGGAGGCTGGAGGAGGAGGCTGGCGGGGGGATTAGCCTGGGAGAGACCCACACTCTTGCCTCCTACACCTATGCCACCCCCACCCCCCCCCCCATTTTTCCAAGTGAATGGTACAATCCTGTGCGCCGCCTGCATGCGTGCGTTCGCAGCGCTCTCTTTTTGGTCGGGTCTGGCCCAGGAGGACTGCTAACTCACAGAGCTACGGCCTGTCACTGCTCCTCCACTCTACAACCTGCAATCACACACACACGCACGCACGCACGCACGCACGCACGCACGCACGCACGCACGCACAGCCGAGGTGCACGCACGCACACTTTGCTTGTCACGGCTCCTCCACACCAGGCTGGTAATTAAACTCCCACTGATTTATTGAGTGACACCAACAAATCCCAACCCGGCCTTTTCTTTTTTTCTTTTTTTTCCCCCTCCCTCTTTTTCTTTTTCCTTCTCTTTATGACAACCATACCTCCTCAGGCAAACAGTCTCCATCGCCCCCCCCCCCTCCCGTCCCTCCGTCCCTTTGTAAATATATACATCTATACTTTCTAATGCTGTCTTTTGAATGAGGCTTGGGGGCAGGGAAATAGTTCAGCCGTCGTTCTTGAAAACACATAAATTATGGGAGAAAGACTTCACGCTCACATTCAGGAAGAAGAAGAAAAAAAAAAGATTTCTATAAACTCCAGACTATTTGTACCACGCTGTGTCTTTTCTGTGCTCCTGCCCCTCAAGCCTCAAGTCACAAGATTGAAATGTGCACGTCCATGGCATAAATGAAGCCCATTATGAAGCCCCGCATGCCCGAGCAACCCCCCCCCCCCACACCCCACACCCTACACCCCCTCCCCTCCCTCTACATTTATTGTGAGAACTATAATTAGCCATTCCCTGTGACAGGAAGCCTCGTGGGCGTCTGGCTGACCACTCATGATGACACCGTGGGATGCTTCACCTTTGTAATTACAGCGGGGTGACTGACTGACAGCCGGCTCGATGCCGCCGACACTAAAGCGCCCGGGTGGACGTCCAAAACCCAGATTACGGCCCGCGCTCGCCGCCGCCGCCGAGCTCCCACATCCCCTAAACCGCAAGCGGGGGTCTTGTTTGTCGACAGGCGCTATCGTTTACCCGTCCTCCGTCAGGAGGCATTAGCGGGGAGCGCGGGGGAGCGGCGCGCGGCTGCCGGCGTATCGGATTTCTCCGCAGGGGGGCTCCGGGACGACGCCCGGGTGGGTGCAACCGGTGGGATGAAAGCCTCGGCTCCTTGGCAGCTGCCAATCACGCGGGGCCCCTCTGAAGCGCAATCAATATCATCAGGCTCCTCATCAACCCGATCCACCTCGGAAGAGAAAGCGCGTCTCGGCCGATTTGGCGGCGAGAAAAGACGAATTCCATCGGGGAGCGCGCGGGACGTCAAAAAAAAAAAAGAAAGAAAACGGATCCGTCAATCAGCGGGAACCTTCTGTTGCATCTTTCATCTGATGCGCGGCTGTCGCCATGAAAGCCGGGGCGCCGAGCGGAAAAGTTTGTTTGTGGGTGGTAGGGTGGGGCTGAGGTGGGGGGGGGGGGGTTCCCAGACTGCGGGACCAAAGGTGTGTCGGGGAAGGGGGCGGGGCGGCAGCGGCGGCTGACAGCACGAAACGCGGATGGGCTGCGGGTTTCCCCCCCCCGGTGACAGAGAGAACGGCATACTAAATGCCTACCTGAGGTGCTACAGATGGAGGAGTCAAAGACAGAGGAGCCTTTACAAGGCATTTTAGAAGGCGCCATCAATATTTCATCAAAACCGCGTTTACGCACGCAAACAAACAAAAAAGGAAGTGTGTCGCCTTAATCCGCCCCGCAGTCTCTCACTCACTCGCGCCCGCGCTCGCTGTGTTCCGTACTTCTGATCCCCGCTTCACTCGCGCTGCTGTTTTCTTCTTTACTGCTTCACCCACAAGCCCCAGCCCAACATTACAGAGTGCTCTCCTGCTTTTTTGGTTTTTTTTACTGACTGCTGTAGCAAAAAGGTTAAACAACGTCTGGGGACACAACTGGCTCCAGTTACAGCTCCTCGTTCAGCGTTGTTTCATTTGCTGTTTCGGGGGGGGGTTGCACAACAGGACGCCCCGTGCTAACGACGAGATGTATTTTCCATTAGATTCCGCGCCGAAATCCAAGAGAACGATTTCGCTTTCCCGCGCCACCATTCCCCCTCTTTTGTCTCCCTTTGAACGCTCGGCATTCTTGGATGAATAATGGATCAGATGAGCACCTGCATCCACATGTTCACAGATGTTCTGCAGTTCTGAACTCCAAACAAAAGAAGCGACACATCTCCGCGTCTCCGTCGACGACTCTGCAGCTTGCCACCCGAGCTCCGAGTCCAGCCGATCACGGCAGCGCCTGGAAGTTCACGTGTCAGAGACGACATTTCCTCAAAGAAAAGCAGAAAATATCACAAAGAAATTCAGGATTTAATGATAAAAAAAAAAGACAAAACCGCAAAGAGGGCGGACGAGCGTGGAGGTATCCAACGACCGTTGACGAGACACGACCCCAACGCCGGAGCAGAACTCCACCGGAACCGTCCCGTGACTCGTACCAACGTGCACTTGAACTGTACGAAGGATAGGTTGGGAAGTGCGGTCTGTTGGAGCGCAGAAGACTGTAAATCCCTGCACGCAGCATCCAGGGCTGCTATGAGGCGCTGTAAAAATGGTTTAAGGATAAAGGAGGACCATAAAGGCCTGACGGATGCTTTTACTCTGAAAAGTATTCATATAAAAACACCGTAATCAACAGAGCCATTACTTTTATGGCTTTCAATGAATGCTCATTTCATAAATGTCCGTTGTCTTAATACATTTCTATTAGATGTAGCTTGAGTCTATTTTGATAAAAAAAAAAAAAAATAAAGAACTAGATAAAACTAATTCAGGTTCCAAACCTCCTTAAATGAAAGAAAACAAAAGAAAGGCATGCTGGGTAAACATGCAGCAAAGCGTGGATGCCGTTTGGTGACAAAGTCCTCAAATCAGAAACAAAACATTCAAAATGCAAACAGGTAACGAAACAAGTCTGAAACTTGAAAGTAATTGAGGATGCAGAAGCTGCTCTTTAGTGTCGAAATACATCAGGTGAAAATCACAGGCGTACTCAGTCGGTCTGCAACTGCAGTGATTACAGAACCTAAATGGATTCCCCACCCTAGCGGCGCGGCCCCTTCTTGCATCGGTCCGAGGCCATTGGAGGGGTTTGTGGAAGCCGTCGCCGAAGCGCAGGAACCAGGGGGAGCAGCAGGGTGGCGCTGCATCGGCGCGTCTCGCCACGAGGCGAGAAGCGTTTGAGCTGGAGATTTCCCGGGGCCAGGCGGGGGGGGGAGGAAATCTGCATCGCGTGTTCACTCACAGTGAAATCCAGTGCAAATACTGCGAGAAACAATCACTCGGATCCACTTAATCCAAGCAGACAGTGGCCTGACCTGACTTTGTTTGCACAGAAGAGGGGGGAACAAAGTACGCGGTTACAGTAATGCAAATTTCAGTCGGGGAGAAGTTAAAGGCACATAAAGCATAATGCCAACGCGCACACAAACACACACACACACCGAGGCGGGCGCGCGTGCGTGCGTGCGCGCAGTCACACACATGGCACGGTGGTAGATCAACATGTGACGGTGAGAGATAGCAGCAGCTTGCAGTCTTCGCCGGGAGCAGCCATTAAATAAACATGTCAAGTTGTGTGCGTTTTAATGATGATCAGCCGAGCCCGGTTTCCCTGTGAAGCGCCAGCCAAAAAGGATCGACACAGTGCAACTCCCCAGACCTCCCCTCCCCTCCCTTCCCCTCCCCTCCCTCTCTCTCTCTCTCTCTCTCTGTCGACACTTCGCTCACACTGACAGAGATGGAAAGAAAGAAAGAACAAGAGGCAGGCCCCCTTTGAATCAGGTTTGCAGGGAGGGGGTGGGAGAGAGAGGGGGGGTGGGGTGGGGGGGGGGCAGGGGGGGCGTTGTTTGTATGATGATTTTTCATTTGAAAAGAAAGAAAAACATCAGTCAAGTGCAGGCTTTTGTGAGGGCTTTAACGCCGCTCTATCCCCCGTAGTGTGTGTGTTAGTTAGTTCTGAGTGCTATGTGTTTGACATGAGAGTGAATAACGGGCCGGCTGGTAAACGCTCTGTTTGTGTGTTTACGACGCCGCACGCCCTTAGGTGAGGCGTCTCTCTCCCTCTCTCTCTCTCTCTCTCTCTCTCTCTCTCTCCCCCTCTCCCTCTCCCTCTTTCCTTACTTCCGTCTAAGCTTTGAAGAGCAGGGGCTCGGCGTCGGATTAAAGTTTGTTTGTTTTACGTTTAGCGAGCGAGAGCTGCCATTTCTCCCCTCCTTTCTCTCCTCATCTTTTCCCACTCGCCCTGCGCACGCAAAGGCGCACACACACGCACACGCGCACAATAATTCTCACAAACACAGCCCTCGCCTCGCACACACGCATCTACACACCTCACATCAGAAGTAGTGTGGAGTGCTGAGGCTGCATATGTAAATGCTGAGAGATTGTCAAGTGTCTGGGTGTGCATACATCAGGGTAATCAAGCCAGCGCTGATGGGGAGAGCTCGCTTCAGGAGCAGATCCGCAGTACTGGCAGTCACACAGCCGTCACTGAACTGCTGCCAATAATGGGTTTGAGAGGTGCTGGAGGAAGGGGGGAAGAGAACGTGTGTGTGTGTGTGTGCGTGTGTGTGTGTTTACTCACACACAAACATGCCCATCTGCAAGTTGCCATCTATTTTGTATGGCGCGTGTGCATGCATGTATGTTAATGTGACACCTCTATGATAGAAAAGCTGATTGAGAGTGTGAAGGTGAAGCCAATCCGCCCGCAGTGGCGTTGAAGTTGCGGTTGGAAGTGCTGCTGAGTTACAATCTGATAGAAGGAAAACACTGCCTGTAGATAAACTGGCCTCGCTTCACCTTCCTCCGCAAAGCTACTGTGGCCCATGCAAGAACAACCTTTTTACCACCTGATCCCGGCGAAATCGCGGGGCCTTTTTGGTGAATCCGCGTCACACCAAGAACAAGCCGTGCTTGCGACACAGTAGGTTCATAGTAGCACGTTTTCCTTTGTATGTTCCTCCAAAACAGCGGATGTTCCCCCCAAAATTGCCTCGGAAGAAGACCAAATGTTACAGTGAAGCCCACCTGGGAGAAAGCAGAGTGAGAATAGGTCACGGCGTGTGAGAGTGGTGTGTTCATTCAGCTGCGAACTGGGAAAGTCCCACTCGCGAATCGGCAGTGTTGACAGTGAATGACGGGCAGGAAACAGCCTTTCGAGTGAGCTCGCCGCTGCCTGCGGAGAAACGCGAACACCGTCAGAATGTGGATTCTCATAAGAGCTCAGGAGCAACGTCTAACGTCTGGCAATGTATCGTTTTTTTCTGCCCGCCGACCCGTCTGTTGCCGAGTGAAGCTGCGGTGTGCGTTTCAGGAGAATTTCGAGTGGCAGCCCTGGCCTCAGCGCTGAACCCGGTAGCGGGCCTAAACTACCCCGGCGCCGTCGCGGAATAACCTCGCGTCGCCCGCTCGCCGCGCGCGAGCACACGGCTCCCTTTTTCCCCCGCTCTAATCCACGCCACAGATTATACGGCCCTGCGTTGTCTCGTCCTTTGTCTGCGGTGTTATTCACGCTCAGCCCGACAATGCCTTCTCGGCTCGGCAGTATCCTTTATCTCATCCTAGTCTGTCACGCCCCGCTCGCTCATTGTATCCTGACTCTCGTCTGTTCCCCGCGCCTGGCAAGGGCCCTGGCACGTCCGATCAACTAAACAGATCCCCCAGCAGGCCTCGCTCCTCCCTGCGGAGAGCCCCGGGATTGGGAGGAATGTTAACATTGCATTACAGTACACCGCCGCGTACACAATGTCCTCGATGAACGACACGGCTTTATCTGTCTCTCAGGGGATCTCGGCTGTGCCTCCTTGTCTCTCTCTCTCTTTCTCTCCCTCTCTTATGATATTCTCACTGTCCCTTCCTCTCACCTCCTCCTCCCAACCCCCCCCCCCCCCACCATCCCCTCCCTTTTTTCCTCTGCACACATGTGCGATAGACAGAATATCAGGATTACAGTATGAGCTGACATGGTGACACGGTGTTAATCGTCAGAGTCGTGTTTGTTTCCGCCCAGAAACTGTCACCCTCTAATAACGAGGCCCCCAAAACCCAACACAATTGGCGCCGGAATGGCAGGAGTGGCACAATAGGCACAAAAACCCAGCAATCTTGTCAACATATACAAATGGGGAAGGCATGGGAGGAAGCGCCACACATCCCCTCTTTTCTCTTGTTTTCATAGAACACACATGCGCCACCCTTCATGTCTTCTTCCTGAGTCGTGTCAGCAGAGGTCTGCAATTAATTTGTGTAATTGCTCCTCCCCCGTCATACACACAGAGCCGCACGACAAACACACACACACACGCACACATGCATACATACACACACACACGAACTCATGCACACACAGACACACCCCACCACCACCACCACCACCACCATCCTTTCAAGCTCCTTTCAGTTTGGCAGTGCAGCCCTCCTCATATTAACCCCACTAAGGCCAGTCAGTCAAATCCACAACAGCTTTTGTTTAACACGGCGACAAGAGACGAGCGGGGGGGAAAAAAAAAACAAAACAGGGGCGCACAAACAGAGCGAAACGCTGCGTTGATAAGGCTTTCTGACCGGAGCCCTTTGTTTATCCACGATGCTCAAAAAGGTTACGGACAAAAAAAACCTGAAGGCTTGAATGTGATGAGAGATCAGGAGGGGTGGGAGGGGGGGGGTCTAAAATGATTGGGATGGAGAGAAAACAACCAGCAAACACCTAAATCTCATCCAAGCAACCCCAATAAAGAGATTTGTTGCCGAACAACAGTACACACGCACGCACGCACGTACACACGCACGCACGCACCAGCCTGCACTCTCACAACATAAGAGAAATGCTGTTTTTCCATCATGCTGGACGACTGTATCACCTCCAAACTGTTGTAACTTGTCCCGCCTCTCACCCATCCTGCCACTGGTCTCCAGAAGACACCAACAGAGACGCTAAAAGTATCCGGAGCATTATCGATTTCTCCTCTCGGCCTCCAACAATCTCGGGGCTGATGGGAAATGGAGTCCGTAAAGACAGAAGCAAAATAAGCACCAAAAACCACTCCCAGCACTGACATGTGACGCATTTCCCTTGTATATTTTTTCCATCACAGATTACAGAAATGAGAGATAATTATATATCAATGTTCAGTGTATTTTCTCTCGATTTAGCGCCTTTATGTCTATGAAACAAGGAGGTGTGGATTTTAGAGAAAAGACAGAGTTGCAGTTTTACAATTTATATTCATCGGGCGATGATGATTTGACAGTTTGCATCAAAATATAGGGAAAGCAGGGAAAAGTTTCTTTGTTTCGGAATAACTTTTCAAGAAGGCGTCTCTTCGATTCACAAATGTAAATATTGGTGTGAAATTTCCTGTTCACCTCATTTCTACGTAGCATTGATAACACTATGAAACTCATCATTTTATTTCATTTTATTGTCTCTTATTTCCTTATTTCTTTGAAAGTTTTTAACAAAAACAACACAATGATTTCTGAATTCCTCCGTCCAATGTTGATGTTCGTGTGTGTGTGTGTGTGTGTGTGTGTGTGTGTGTGTGTGTGTGTGTGTGTGTGTGTGTGTGTGTGTGTGTG
>JASSRZ010000007.1:15545053-15557353 GCA_032164315.1 Malacoctenus gilli
TGTGTGTGTGTGTGTGTGTGTGTGTGTGTGTGTGTGTGTGTGTGTGTGTGTGTGTGTGTGTGTGTGTGTGCGCGCTTCAGAAGCAGCGCTCCTGTGCTGCCATAGGGAAAGTATGTGTAGAGCGGCAGCTGCAAAAAAAAAAGGGCCCTCCCAAAGCCGGGCTGACGCGAAGTGACAGCTCTGTATATCTCTCACTGGCACTGACAGCTGACAGATGGATAGCACTCATACACCGCAGGAAAAAAAAGACAGGGAGAGAGAGCGGGGGAGTGCGAGGAGGGGGAGGGATGGAGAGAGAGAGAGAGAGAGAGGGAGAGAGAAAGAAAGAGAGCGAGAGAAAGCCCCCAGGATGATTCGCCAGCATTGCTCTCTGTTCAGAGGGGCCGGCGTTTGATTGAGTGCTACAGAGAATAATAAACCCTCCACTACCCGGTGCAGTGCCAAGCTTTCTCTCCCTCCTTATCTCTCGCCTCTCCCTCCCTTTTTCTCTCTAACCCCTCTCCTCCCTTAATTCTCTCCTTCTCTCCCCAACCCTTTTATTGTCGCCCCTCCTTTGGCGCTTTGCTCCTGCTCCTTTATGCTGCGCCTCCGAGTCCCCCGGCCCGTCCCCAACACCTCGGGCTCTGTTTTTATGTTTCTCTTTCTTTCTTTCTCTCTCTCTCTCTCTCTCTCTCTCTCTCTCTCTCTCTCTCTCTCTCTCTCACTCTCTCTCTCTTTCTCTCTCTTCCTCTTCCTCTCCCTTTCACCCGCCTGCTATCTGCCTCTATCTGCCAACCCGGTGTATTTGTCTCTCTCTATCTGAGGTGTGAGAGACAGGGGTAAGAGGTCCCTGTCAAACAAACCAACAGTACTCACTCACAGCTATTCCCCTGTGTATCTGACTGTGTATCTGGAGCTGTACAGTGCTCTCTGTTTCCACAGACACACACTCACACACGCGCACACACACACACACACACACACACACAAACAGCAGCTTTCACCACAGCAGGGGGAACATGTGATCTGCAACGCGCGCAGTAGCATTATATCAAAGGCAAGTAAACATTCATTACGCTGGGAAACTGGTTGTGTGTGAATGAATAAGCCCTTATGCAATTTAATGACCTAATCTGAACAGTGTAGCAGCATAATTTGATTACTGCCCATTAATGCATCACTGAGTGAAAACGGCAGCCCTGCTCGCAGTAATCCTGTCGAGAGGATATTGAAAATCAGTCTCCAAAAAGAAAAAAAGTGCCGATACGCGACGTCAGCTCGCAATACAGAAGCAACCCAAAGTCGGTATAACGACCGAATCGTAAGAAAAAAACCTCTAAACATCTCCTTTTATTACACAGCTGGTACATAAAGCCAGTGTTTTGTCAGCTCTTGGTGCGTTATTACACCCACAAAACTGGAATATTCCAGCTCTTAAATGCCAGAGAGCCTCATATACACATAAATGATGTATACACACAGGCTGGGCACCTTATGTCTACAGTGTACGCACTGTTATGACACACACTGTTTAGAAGAGTTCATTCAAATGGTATTTAACAAAGATTGAAACAGAAATGATGGCAATCAATGAATATTGAGGTTTTCAGATATATTTATCAATTTATTTGGTCATATTTGTTGGTTGTGGATTGTCAACGAGAAATTTAGCCGGCATCACAGCGAAGTGATCGATGCAGCATGAAAAGCAGACGTGCGCACCAAGGCAGCAGAACCGGCAGAGGCCGATCGTCTGCCAAACAATCCGCTCGCAATCTTTCACAGCGCCGCTCGATAAATTCGCACATCTGCACCTTTGCCCAGAGGGACACGTAACACGGGAGCAGGTACTCCGAACCGGAGACGCGGCCACGGCAAACCGGCTGCGCCACCACAGATTTCTGACCAATCACAGGAGAGTTTTCAAGCACACCAAACAAGAAATAAGACAAAAAAAAAAAAAAGAGGGCGGGCACTCTGCAGTCTCGCAGCCTCGTCAGCAGAAAGTTGCTATAACAGTATAAAGTTGATTCAGTTTGTTTTGGTTTTTTTTTCTTTCTTTATGAGGAACGTCCTCACGACAGAGACTCTCTGAAGCCAAACGGTATAAAGGGATCACATTTTTTTTCTGTAACCTAATTTGAATGTTTAGGCCCTTAAAATCTTTGCAACATCCATTGAGATGTGCTTCTTATTTACACCGGGACAACAAAGACGTGTGGGACCTTTGTCGGCGCTCTGGCCAATCTCAAAGTGAGACAGTTGTTTGAGACAGTTGTTTGCCCCCCCCCCCTTCTCCCCTGGCTGCGAAATGATCTGTTGGAGTCTGATGTTTGTCAGGTAATCCCCCCGCCCCCCAAACTTTTACTCCCCAGTGTGAAAACAGTCAGCAAACACCTTTAAAAAAAGAAAAAAAGGGAGGACATGATAAATTTAGCGTCATTTTACATCAATGTCTACTGGTGAGTTAATGATGATATCTAAGCGTTTAAGAGCATTTAAGAGAATATTTCTTGTTACTAAACATTAGGGAGTCACTGTTACAGCTTTCGAGGCACTGATTGGTCCCAGAACGTGGAAGCTATGTCATGATTTAAGGAAGCTACGCTGGCTGATGACTACGAGACATGAGACTGGAATACAAAAGAGAAAACACAAAGGTTCACAAGCAGATCCAAAGACTGGAACGCAAACACGCCAATGATTCCAGAGCCAGAATGCAAATACAAAAAAAAATTGGTGTGTTTTACTGCGTCAGTGATGTGGCTTTCGCAGGGTCGCGTCCCCTTTGTTATCGGGGCTAAACTTTGCAGCACACCTCTTGGACGAGGCCCCTCCGCGGAGCCGCGGCCCGGCTCCGGCTCCGGCCCCGGTCAGCCCATTCTCTGCTGCTTTTCTGAGGAGTGTGGAGGACAGGATTAGCAGTGGCTGCTGGAAGGGAAGACGGGAGCAGGAGGAAGAAAGGGCGGAAGGGTGGAAGGTTGCGCGGAGGATAAGAGAAAAAATAAAAAAAAAGGTGAGCGTTTGCTGTCGGGTGTTTGTGTTGGTATTGTCGACCGATACGTGGCATGAGGCACTGAATGGGCGCTGCTGGGTTTCGGTGCCCAGACGTGTCTGAATGTCGCTGTTCATCCTTTATCTTGCTCCCTCTCTCTCCCCACACACACACACACACACACACACACACACACACACATGCACGCACACACACACACACACACACACAGACGTACGTTCAGTTCCGCTCTATTTTCCATCTCCTCCATGAGGGTTAATCTGTGGATGTGTTCCAGTGCCCTCCTTCTCTCTTTCCTCCCCCCTCCTGCCCCCTCCCTTCATCCCTCCTCCTCCCCGTCCGTCTCCTCCTCTCCTTTTCTTTCCCTTCTCATCCCTCCATCCCCCTGGGTCTTGTGGACGGCCTGTTTCCCTGCATCCCAAACGTTGAAGGGGGGGAGGGGGGGGAAGAGGGGAGAAGCGAAGAGGCTGCCCGGCTGCCCGGGCGGCCGGCTGGCGTGGAACTGAAGGATGTTTACTAAATAGCCCCCATGTCCCTGCGCCTGGCATTTAGTAGTCAAGACTCTGCTTGCCTGTTACAGCGAAACATGACGAGGAAAAAGAAGAAAAAGGAAAAAAAAAAAAAAAAATCCCCGCAAGCTCGCTGTGGTGACAGGCGCCGTGCAGCCGATCCCAGGCCGTAATGTTCACAGTTTCCAAACATTCTAATAAGTTATTTCAATTAGCACTCTGTTTTTGAAATATGCTTTCTTACTGTTTCGTTGACGAGCGGCACGCTCGAGTGTCATTTTCACTTTCTGCGACACCCCGCTTCACAATCGCTGCGACAGACATTCACACCGGATGCCGCTCGGAGACAAAACAGCGCCTTCTAGTTGCTGAGGGAGTGCAGAGTTGGAGTGCGCACACGCACGAGTGCACAAACGCACGCACACACACACACACACACACACACACACACACACACACACACACACACGCAGGCACAATACACACACACACAGCCAGTTTAATGGCTGCCAATGTGAAGCAAGATTTCAGGGTCACATCTCAATTGAAACAAATGGCTGAACACAGGAGAACTCAACTTCCGTTACTCTCCTACATAAATAGAGGTTTTTTCACATTTCTATATCGATACACACACATGAACATACGTGGTGGGCTCAGTGTTCGCGCTGTGACCTCCCAGAAAGAAGGCCGTGTGCACTTGGGTTCTCCGGGTCCCTTCAACAGCCCCAAAACATCAAAGGCCAACCGGTGACTCCAAATTGTCTCTGATACTCAATTTCTGTGTTTGCGATTGCGTGTCCTTCTGTGACACACTGGCGACGTGTCCACGATCACCTCCAGCACCTCCCATAACCCTCAGATGGAACTGAGGCCTCTGAATAAGTGAATCCACACAAATCATAGAACCTGCATGAGGGAATTCATTCATTCATTGTCCGTACCGCTTACTAATCCATCCCTACGGGTCTCGGGAGGTGCTGGAGCCTATCCCAGCTCTTTGCAGGGGAAGGCAAGGTTCACTCTGAGCAGGTCGCCAGTCCATCGCAGGGCAACACAAAGACAAACAGTCACGCACCCACTCACACCTACGGACAATTTAGAATCACCAATTGACCTGATGCATGTTTTTGGACTGTGGGAGGGAAGCCGGAGTACCCGGAGAGAACCCACGGGTGCACAGGGAGAACATGCAAACTCCACACAGAAAGGCCCCAACCCTGGACCGAACCCTGGAACCCTGGACTTTCTTTGCTGTGAGGCGGGAGCACGAGCCACCATTAAATGACTTAAATATCTTGTATACATGTTGATCAGCAGGTGTTTGTGAGACAGCTCCATTTCCAGCCTCCGAAACATGCAGCTTAAACCCAACAACGGACCAGACTGCAACTAAAACCAGCAGCTGGACTGACGGTGCAAACAGGAGCTGCAGAGTTAGACGGTTGCAGCGGTGATTATTACCAACTGGTACTGGAACTTCGTGGACAAACTGTGCTGTTGCACCTCAGCATGATCCTGTTAAACCTCCTCCTCCTCTCTGTACTCATGTGATTGGGGGGACTATGATCGGAGACATCTGATTGGCTGCGGACAACTTTCAGGCTGGAGCAAAACTGAAAAAAAATCCAGCCATGGATAGAAAGCCCCATAAGTTTCCTCAGGAGTCGCATACTTTTTTTTGAGAGAGATTTACAAATTAAAAGCACATTGTAAATCACATTCTTACAAAAATAAAAGTGAAAGTTCACACATGACACTCAAGAAGACTTTGACTTTGTGTTTATTCTCCTTGTTTTTAATGTAAAGCCCCCAGCTGAAATAGATAAAAATGAACTGCATGTATACAGCATGACTGCACTTCAGTGCACCGGGATAAAGGTATATATGTGTGAAGACACATTTTTAGAAACAGATTTTTCTTTTAAATGTGTTTGTGAACTCTTCCTGCGTGGATTGATTCCTTCAGATAGCGATCTGGCCCCGCGCAAGATAAGTTGGTGAATGTGATATTAATGACTTGTTAAAAGGTACATTTTTGTGGAGGAGGGACTCATTTCTGCAGCCAAGAGAGCTCATAAGCTCCCTCTCCATCTTCCTTTCACCCACACACTGAACACACACACACACATACGGTCACATGTGTGCGTACAGCCTCAGAGCCCCCCCCGCCCCCCCTTCCAGCTTCCAGGCTCCGAGAGCGAGCAACCAGGCCCGTCATCAATCAAGATGATAAATCCTGATCATAAGTCAGTCAGGCCGATGTCAGAGCCAGCAGGCGGAGACGTGCCCTCGGACAACGGGGACACCGGTGACACCCATCACCTTCACATGTCACCCGGCCGAGACACGTAGAGTCGCACACTCGCGCGCACGCACACATACACACACGCACACTCCGACATCTCTGTCGGCCACCGCTTGCTCCCCCTGTCCTTCAAATATCCTGCCAAGGACACGGACCCAAAACTCACACTCTCACACCGGAGCACACACAGCTCATATTTCACCCCCCTCCCCTCCGTCATAAAGGTGTCTGTTACTCAGCCGTTGTCGGAGTCAAAGAAAAAAAAAAAAAAAAAAGATGACTACATTCGCTCCTTTTCAGGACGATTCCGACAGCACGAGGGAGAAGTGGCCTCGGCTATTAGCCCGCGTCGACCCTCATTAACAGATCGCTATTGATTCCTCCCAACGAGCTGTTTACCTAATTAAAACCTGGAACCCCTGCGCTGCTTCCGCCTAAATAAATACGTCCATTAGAATATCACCTCGCCGCGTGCAGGCAGCCGAGCGCGAGCGGCTCGTTTCTCAGCGCGGCGCTGCCAGGCTTTTGTTGTGGGGGGGGGTGTGTGTGTGTGTGTGGACGACGCGCAGTTAAATCACCCTCGGAAAAGAGGCGAGTGTTTGACAGACCTGGTCCTTGTGCCGCTTGTCACGCACATTTGATATTTTGATAGCTTCCCGTCTCTTCCCATTAGCCCCTGGGGTCCCGAAACCATTTTAGATGTTTATCGGCAAAGCGCTGGGGGTTAATTTCGTGTCTCGTCAGGAGCGCCGGCGAGGAGCGGTATCGCACTGTCACCCATCGCGGCCCATCGCCGCGATCGGCCCCGGCTTATCGGGGAAGAGTTGTGTTACACTGACTGACACATGACAATGACCCTGGTGACTCTCTGTGGGCTGATAGCATCTGGGTTTTTTTCTTTTTCGCTCCTCTCCCGCTCTTTTTTTTGCCCCGCCCCCTCCCGCTCCCCCCCCCCCCCCTTCCCCGCTGTCTCTCTCTCGGACTGCAGGCAATGGAGAAATTGGGACTTTGTCTCTGGGGAAGTGGAAGGAGTAGGAGGGGAGAGTGTATAGTGTCTTTGAAGGAGTGTATTACTCACGCACATGCACAGATAGCGCACACACACACACACACACACACACACACACACACACACACACACACACACACACACACAAAGTCAACCCCGGTTGGCCCGGAGCATGCACGCACACGCACAAACACAAACACAAACACATGCGCACACAGGCTTTGAGCAGGATAGCAGGATATGCACGTGTGCGCGTTTGCGGGTATGCGTGCGCACGTCTGTGTCTGCGCGTGTGCCCGTGCGATAATATGCATGCCTATCTCAGGCTATCCAGTTTTATCAGTGACAAAAAGGTATTGGTTTCAGCGTTTGGTGTGGAACAGCATGCAGCCACGGGGCATGCCTGCTCAATAATCTGCTAACACAGACACACACATACACACATGCGCGCGCGCACCCACAAACAAACACACACACAGAGTTCATAAATACAAACCAATATGCAAAAACATGCTGAAGACTAGCAGGTGGCACACACAAAGGTGCGTACACCCCCCCCCCCCGCCCGCCGCCCCACGTGAGCGTGCACGCACAGATCAACACACATTGTGGCGCCCGTGCACACGCTGAGGTGCAGGCTGGCTGTCCATCAAGGCTCTCCCGTCCTGTCCTCGCCGAGACAGGGGCCAGTCCTTTTTTCTCCCCCCCCCCCCCCAGCTTTAATCCCCTATTTACTTTCAGCCGCCGCCGCTGAGGTACAGTTTATCTTCACTCGTACACACATGGCACCGCTCGAATTAGCTTATATTTCTGTGATTGATTTCACTTGGCAGACGCCGCGACGGCACGATTATACAAGTGTGTTCTTGTGATACATAAATAAGAAAGCGCGATGGAGTGATTGGCGACCGCAAGGGGAGGCGCGAGACTCGGGGACGTGTTCGTGCCGGCTAAAAAAGACAGATGTTGGTGGTGGGGAGGAGGAGGAGGCCAGGTCACTGCGCGCCAGCCGCGAGAGGCCAGGGAGACAAAAAAGGTCGACGACGCCGTCCGTGTTTTTGCCAACAGCCGTGAGCAGCGGTTTCGACACTTGTCTTGCACAGAAAGCGAGACGTCTCCGTGGGGGGCGGCGGCGAGTTTAACGTCCCCGCGGCCACACGAGGGAGGAAGGATCGGGTTTGAGCGCGGTGGCTGAGGAAGGGTCACCATGACGCAGAAAGGCACAACGTGTTGGTGTTGCAGCTTCAGCATCTTCACCGTGGCCTTCGCATGCAGTTGGGACATTTGCATTCATGTTACTTCTCATCCAAGTTTTGCTTCAGCCGTTGCTTCGTTTATTTTCTTTATGTTACAGCTTTTGTACTCGTGCAGTGGCCTTCCAGACTTCAATCTTTAGGTTGCGACTTCTGCTTTTTCTGTTTCGCTTTATGTGCTTTTGTTGCTGCTTTTGCATCCTCGCGGCATCCTCTTTCCGTGTCAAACTTTTGAATCACTTTCGTGGCTCTTGTATTTCTGTAACTGTTTATAACTTCAAGGGTTTTCTTTTTGTATTTGGTGGATTTTTTCAGTAGCCAGTTGGTGATACTTGTTTGTACTTTGTGGCCTTTGTATGCCTACTTCACGGTGACCTTTCTGGGCCACTGTCATGATAACCCAGCAGCTGAGTTGAGTCATCTCTCCAACAGCCAGTATTCTGTGTCCTGGCCTCTCTTTGCGAGCACGTACGGATCTGAGGAGGGACGCGGTGTTTTCGGCTGGAACAGGCGTGATCCGGGGCAAGCTCTGGCGATTTAGGAGTCCGCTCCTGACGCTGCGCTGCCAGCACCTTCAGCACACCTTCACGCCGCCCGTGCCGTTCTTGCCGCAGCGGGTCGGCGCACTTCTTTTGGCTGCGAGCGGAGGGCGCAGCAGCAGGGGCGGTCATAATGTTCTGGCTCGTCGACTGCAGCGACTGCCGTAATGGCTTGGAGTGATTCTACTAATTCATCGATTCAGTCCTATAATTTCCCTGCCTGGACAGCAGTAATATTCAATGTGTTACTCACAGTCACTGGATGATCCATTTGTGGAAATTTGTACGAGTGAAGAAGGCAGAAATAAACGGCAAGCGTGTGTGTGTGTGTGCGTGTGTGTGTGTGTGTAATTCTTTGGGCGCCAGCCATGTCAATCAGCCCCCTGCAGCGCAACTGCCCTTCACACTTCTGTTTATCTGCTGCTGCTGAGGACTGGGAAGACTGATAAGAGTACATCACTCCCTGTCTCCCTCTCTCGCTCCCCCTTTCTCTGTCACACACACGCACACACACACACACACACACACACAACCACACGCACACGCGCACACAGACACACACATATTATGCCCAAACATACACAGATTGTTGGCTGTCCCTTTTAGCGGTGTTCGTCATCACTAAAGTTCACTCCGGGTCCATTTCATCGCAGTCACGTTTGCCAGGGCCCGACCTGACCATTGTTAATATTTATCCCCTCTGTGTTTTGCCGCCATTTTTATGCTAATGCTGTGAAATCCCCTGTTTTCTTATGCGAGTAGGCCGTGAATATACAGTATCTCCTTCTTCTCCCCCCCCCCTCCCCTGGATGATGAGGAAACAATCAAAATCACTCATCTAATGGTCAAGCGGAGACAATTTCCCCCCGCTTTTCAACTGGCGCACTGAAGCCCCCACATGCGTTTGAGCTATTCCAGATTGTGTCCTATATTATAATCAAGGATCAGAATCCATTTTCTCTATCAAAGCGCTTGCCGGCGGCAATGTTGATTAGCGCGAGCCCCCCGAAATGTTTTTTCCCCCCCCTTTTTTTTTCCTCTTTTTTTTTCCCGTTCCCTCTCGCTGCCACCTGAAAATCGTCTCTTTTCATGTCTGACGGCTCGCCGGCGACGCGGCTCCACATTTCCCTGGAGACTGGCCATTGTTACCATGGTCTCCGGACGTTATTGGCGGCCATTGTGCCACCCATGTACACCTGTCACTCATGGATGGAGGGGGGGGGGGGCACTCAGAGCACGCACAGGACTGCCGGACTGGATGTGAGCGAATGGATGTACCGAGCGTTTGGGGAGTCCATGCGTGTATATTGAATGAGCCGGGTTTCGCCCGCGTCTCTGTGTTCGCACGCGCGCATGTGTGTGTGTGTGTGTCTGTCCGCGTGTGTGTCCTCACTCAGTCAGCCAGCTGAGTCTGCAGTCAGTTTACGTTTGACTGCAGGGCAAAAGCTCGAGCAAGAAATGAATTCTGACTCGCCGAGCGCCTCACATAAATTCCTTTTCTCATATTCCGACACAAAAGACAACATATCTGCATTGCATTAGCCCTGGGACTCCTTTCTCATTCTGATGATGATTTAGGGATGTTGAGATCTCCCCGTGAACATCAGAGCCGAGCCGGAGAGAAACAGTGAGGCAGAGATAAAGGGGAGAGACACACGGCGATGCTTTTTTTGGGGGGTGGGGGGTGGGTGGGAGAGTGGCTGTGAGGGGGTGCGGAAGAAAAAGGACTGTAATGATGTTTAAGGTTTCACGTGGAGCTGCAGAATGTAGGTTTCTCCGTGATTCGGCTGCGTGCTCTCTGCAGCGGCACAAGACGACTGGTGGGAAAAGTGCAAAGGATCTGCCGTCCTTCACAACGGCTGTTACATTGCTCGGATTAGGAGGTCTGCAACCTTTAGGGGCCAAAGGAACGTTTTTACCAGTGCCCCCCCCCTCCCCCCCCTCCCAAAAAACAAATCGTCTGAAGCTGCAAGACGGACCTTGCTTCCTTCATCCGCCACCCTGCTTTTTTTCCCCACTCTCAAGGGGTCGTTGGGGGTGCTCGATGCGAGTCGCACCAAAACAACAATGGCGGCTGAACCCGAGGGGCTTTCGTGACTGTCACTGTCTCGTCGCGCAGGCACTCCTCCGTCACTTCCTCCAAAGACGGAGGAATTCGTTCCTCCATCACGCATCAGTTGTGTTTACGCAGAACAGCCTGTGTGTTTGAACAGATAACTACACACACGCACGCGCACTGGGGGGAAACATGCAAACTCCACTCCCAATAAATGCTGTATTTGCTAAAAAATGGAAATATTTTTTGGAAGTTTCGCCACGATCAAGACCTGCTGACATTTGTCATCGTTTGAAGGCCTATTTCTCTTCAGCAGCACAATCAGCCAAAGCCTGCAAGTTTGCAGACGTCGAAACAATCCTTTGATTTCCGAAGGAGGTCGAAAAAACTCAACATGAATCACCGGCAGCGAAAGATGCAGGACAGGTGAAAAAGGAAGGGGGGGGGGGGGCGCGCCGTATCGGTCAAAACAATTACACGATATCTTATTTAAATGTCACCTTTGTTATTTTGAAACAACTCCTGAGAAACGTGCAAAAATAGACTGAAAACACTTTCGACTCACAGGTACGAGTTTGAGTCATTCCGTGGAAAGTTCAAGAAGCGTCGACAAAGATCAGGCTGCTCGGCTGCAGGTGGCAGACTCCTGTTTTCTCAGAAAAAAACGACACATTTGGTAGGAAAACCACCTCCATCGGTGCCCTGAAATCCCGCTTCATCCCAGTGATGGTAGTTCATGTTGCAGCGTTGCAACACCTCAGCAGCGTCTCAGCTCTTGCGAGCTGCCGCCATGTTTCTCTTTTTTTCTCGGCGATGACAGTTTCACCCGCCGTTCATCGGGAGTGGGCGGGAGGGAAAGATGTCGTTTGTTCGCACAAATGGCACCGCGTGTCACTTGAAAATCAATTAAAACACTGATCAGGGATTTCAATACAGCCCGCTTGACTGGCATATAATCTGTCATACAAATCCGCGCCGCGCAACCCGGTGAATTTGGACTCCATCAGTCAATTTTGGAACACTGTCGGGGGGAAAAAAAAATAAAAATGTCACCGCCAGAAAGGAGCCAATTTTGCATCGCTCGCCCACGCGACAAACTTCGACCTTTTCCCGCCGTGTAAAACAAGACAGTGATTGGCCTGAAGGGGTGACCGCGTCGGAGCCGCTCCGGCGACAAGTCCGCTGGCGTCTTTGTTTACTATTGCCGCGGCAACACAGATGTCATTGAGGGAGGTTTTAACCTTCGTTTGGTGCTCCTGGGGGAAGGAGGGAGGGAGGGAGAGAGGCGGCGTTGAAGGGGAAGGGGGTCTCGGTGCATGTGCGTGAGTAGTGTATGATGGAGTGTGTGGGGACGGAGTGCGGGGGGGGGCTTGGCGCTGGCGGTCTGGGGGGTGGGGGGGGGTCCCCTTGTATCAGAAAGGAAAGGGTAAGATGCAGGTGTGAACCTCTCATTATCGACTGACATGTGTCCTGTCATTCATTCATTGTTACCGGCCGTGTTCACATCTGAGCTCTTTCACATTACTCATCCTCTGTTTGCCCCACCTGACCTCCCTCTCTCTCTCTCTCTCTCTCTCACACACACACACACACACACACACACACACACACACACACACACACACACACAC
>JASSRZ010000007.1:15572166-15611568 GCA_032164315.1 Malacoctenus gilli
TAAACAAACGGGCAACGACCTAACGGAGAATCGGGGCTTGTGACATCATCGTTTTAACATTTTCAGCGTCCCGACAAAAACAGAGTGAACGCCTTCTTTTATTTTTTTAGGACGCGTTCACCAAAACTATCGTTTCCAGGCCCAGACTGTGTCGGCTGTGTGTGGACGGAGCGCCGATGTGATGGAACACCACCTCGACCTGTGTGTAACCGGACCAAATGAACTGACAACAAACTGAACAACAACTACCCAGAATGAATAGAAAGTGGCATTATCTGTGATTAATCACAATGCAGCTAATTACTTTGGACTTGTGTTTGTATTATCATCCTTGTCTCACTACTGTTTTAAATATTTACACAATATTTACACAAAGACTCCTAAAAATCAGTGAAAATGACCAAAATCCAAACACACAACGAAAAGGAATTCTGGTAATTTACTGATTCTTGAACCTGTTTATTTTTGTACTTGTTTGGTTTGTTTACTCACGAGAGTGGGACGAAAAAATAAATAAAACACACAAGGAGAAATAACAACCAGAAAGGTGTCTACATCACCCCAAATTTTTCATAATGATGGCCATAAGAAGGGGGAGGGAGGGGATTGTGGGGCAAGGACAGCGGCGACCTCCCACTCGGGTCAGAGTTCACGGTGAGTGCGATGCTGAACGATGTGACTGGCGAGAGCCTGAGAGGAGGAAAGCGCCACTGATAAAAAAAAAAAAAAAAAAATCAATGCATGGCCAGTGGTGGGTCTCCTTCTCAATCAGCCACCATGACAGCTGCTCCAGATGGCCACTGGGTAAGTTGGCTGTCAGGCCATCAGTATCATCATTACCCATAAGGCCCGGCGCGGTCAAAAGGTCAAGGGGTGGCCTCTGTAGATTTGTCAACCTGAAACACCAGGGAAGCACCAAATATTTGTATCGCTGTCAGTGCGTGTGACATTTATCTGGGTCCCCCCCCCCCCCACACCCCTTTTGTAAATGGCACATCATAACACTTTCTGAATGCACAAGATAAACACACAAACTGCAGCGCGGTGGAGCAGAAAGGGATAATTCATCATCAGAAGTCAACGCTTCACATTTCATTTCTTGGCAGAGTGGCAGAAACGCTGCCAAGGAGTCCATCGCGACTACATGTGTTTGCCTTTGTTTGCCCCCCCCCCCATCCCCACCCTTACTTATCAGTTTGATAGCGCCGCTAAATATTCAGCTCTCCTGAGCCCGAGCGCCTCCGGGACTGATGCCTGGAGGCCCCTCCGCAGCCGCTGGGGGCTCTGTCTGCCTTTGAACGGCAGCTGACCCCCCCCCCCGTTAAACCACCCAGGGTAACACCGCCCTGATGAATCCGAGGTGGCGGGGGTCGCGACGGGGTCGGGGGGTCACTGGGAGGACTCCCGTCTGATCCCTGGCGCTGTGTCTCGCTGATAACCTTGCAGTGGAATGAGGAAGCGAAAGTAAACGGGGGACAATCGCTTTTTCTTGGGCCCTGGCTACGAAAAGGGCGCGCTGACGTCAGCCTCTCGTCCTCTCGCTGCCCCTGCGCTGCAGCTGTCCAGCGCCTGCTCCTCGCTCCGACCGTGTCATCAAGATGATCAGACAACACCAGCGAACAACTGCAGCCATCAGCTCCCGTCTCAGGAGCTGAGCGAAGATTTAACGTGGTCGAAGGGCGGCCACGAGAGAATCTGGATGCACGTGGGCACAGAAACAGCTGTGACGCCTGTTTGTTTCAAACTATCCAAGGGCTTCGAACCCTGGACAGGTCGCTGGTCCACCACAGGTCGGACCCGGAGAGACAAACGACCACACACATGTATTCGGTCCTATGGACAATTTAAAGTCAGTTAATTGACTTCTTGTACATTTTTGGACTCTGGGAATGAACGCAGATGAATGTATGTACACGGTGAGCACTCAAACAGCGCCCAGACTGGGACCTGACCACGACGCGGCCCAACGATGAATTAAAATGAGTCTTGAATCTCTCCCCAAAACCTAAATGTTCGAGAAGGCGTCTCTACAGGAGGACAAAAAGCTGGTCATAACATCGAAGGTAACGTAGGACCACGGCTAACTTAAATAAATTGCTTCTGAAGATGCGTACAGGTTAAAAAAAAAACAACTCTCATTTCTAAAAACAGCACATTTGTATAACCAACAGGCCTGTTTATGGTAACAAAGTGGCGCCCTTGTCTCGCGGCGCACCGTGTCGACGCAGCGCTTCAGACTTCTGAGGCGAGTTAATAAATACTTTTAGTTCTGCAAGCAAAGTCAATATTCCGTCGGACTACAAGCTGTAATAATAAAAGGCAGCTCGTCTGGAGGTAATGTTGCAGCGGCACCTTTGACAGACAGCCGTAATGATATATGTTCGGTTTCTCTCACCATTTTTTTCTCTCTCTGATTAAACACAACGAGGGATCAACGGCGTGTTGTTTTTCTTTTTTTTTTCTTTCGTTTTTTCTGATTGCTGTCTGTTTACCGGCTCGCCTGGTCAAAGACTACGAGTGTGTGTATGTAAACATTATGTGCTGTCTTTCACACACACACCCGCCTGTATGGGGAAACAGCAGTCGTGTAGGAGGGAATGCAGTTGCGGTTGCGCGTCTGATGAAGCCACAGTCTGACACGACCCTCTAAACAACAGATGCAGCCGCACACAGAAACACACACACACACACACACACACACACACACACACACACACACACGCACACGCACACACACGCACACACTCTCGCAGGCAAGTTCATGCACGGTGTGCAATACACACACACAAACGCACGCAGTTATCTCCGCGCACCCACTCTGACTAACAGAATGAAAAAAAATAAAATAAATAAAAAACAACCACACATGCACTAAACATGACCTTGCCCCGACGGTGGCACCCACCTACGCTACAATCTGTGTGACAGTAAAAAAAAAAAAAAAGAAAGCAAGAAATAAACGACAAGATGGCCAATTCTTCCTCCAGAAATGCCTTCTTTTTTTTTTTTTTTTCTCAACCCCCCCCCCCCCCGCCCCCCCACCAGTCTCACTCGCACCTTTAATCTGATCCGCCGTGATGTGATCACAGCTAAAACTGACAGAAATCGAACTCGTTAGCCACAAGCTGGGGAAAAAAAAAGGACGACGCACGCGTGCGGGACGGTTATATAAGTCTGCTGACAAAGAGTTCCCGGTGGTAGAAAGTACTCGGGAATAAAAACACACACTTGGTATAAGATAAGCCAGCCGTTATTGGAACGGATTAAACAAAACAGGTTGACTCTGTGTTTCCCAGCCTACAGCGTTTGCCCCCTCCCCTTACTTGAGGTCACAGAAAATACATTGTACATGTCAACAACAGTGTCTGACTGAGCTAAACTACATCTGGGGCAGGTTTTGTGCGCTAATCTAACCTTCCAACAAAGGTTTGAAGACGAAACAGACAATGCTGTCGTCGTTTTAAAATGTAGTCGTCGCCCTTGATGTGTCTCCGTTCCTCCGACGGACGGTGAAACGGGTCGACCTCGCCGCGGCCGAACTGGGAACACGAGTTCAAGCTCCAACAAATGTCATTATCTTTATCTGCTTTCCAAACCCCCTGTTCTTCCTGGCCCTGATGTTCATAGTCTTTGTGATAAAAAAAAGGGGGGGGGGGTAGAGAGGGTGAGGGAGGAGTGAGGGGGAGGGGGGGTCTACAAGAAAACCTAAAGGCTGTTGAACTACATTTGTCTCTCAGACAGCACCTACAGTCTGCTCTGCCAGCAAGGAAAACAAGAAAGGAGCAAGCAGACGAAAGGGGGTGGGGTGGAGGGGGGGGGGGGCTGTATTATCCACAACGCAGAGAGGTTGGTGGTGGGGGTGTGTGTTGGTGTGTTGGTGGAAAGGGGGGGGGGGGTTGCTCTGCTCTGCCATGTTATTGAAATCTCCAAGTCCTGAAGCACTCCGCTGTACTTCTCATTAACCGGCGCAACGTTTGCCGGGGTGTCTCTTTCCTCTTTAATAATAAAACAACGCTCCCCTCTTTTTCTGCCGACTTAAAGGATTTCCTAATTTAATCAACACAGGCAGGAACAATAACAACAAAAGCATCAACAATGGTAACATGGCCTCCAGTGTCTTGTCGTACTTTTTTGCAGAGCGGGGAACATGCCTGGATGTGGGGGGAAGTTGTATGTCTGTGTGTGTGTGTGTGCGTGTGTGTGTGTCTATGTGAGAGGAGAAAAGAAACAACTGAGGCGCTGACATTTGCTTCTGTTTTTTACGGCGCCACTGACGATCCATCAAACACTAACTGATTAGCGCAGGTTACGAGAGCCAACATTCGCTTCCAAACAAGGACAGGCTCAACCCCCCCCCTCCACCACAGAAGACCCCCTCAAACTGCCCCACGGAGGGTCCTGGAAGTGAGTCGCAGTGACCACTGATTGACCCCCCCAGCATCAGTGTACACAGGCAGCCTGACCCGACTCTCACCCCCTGATATCACTCCAACTTCCCTACACCAGGAGTTTGGAGGGTCTGCTGACCTCATGATCACCCTCTCAGAGTCCATCTGGCCTCGCTTTCACCCCTGACCCCGCGATCACCCCGCCCAGACAGCACCCGGCGAGAGACAGAAAGGGTGGGGTGAGAGGTGAGAGGCTGTGGTCATTTTCCTCTCCGTAGGTTTGAACAAATTCATTTCGCAACTCGGGGGGGGCCGAGTCGGAATAACGGCGGCGAGGCGAAGTGAGGTTGGAAGACAGAGAAAAGGGCAAAAACGCGACACATATTTTGATGAATTGGAAGCAGCTCCAAGGTGAGTGTGGCTTCTTATGTTTAGCCAAGCACACATCACTTCCTGCCATGAAAACAGACATGTAATGGCACGAAGCGCAACCCATCTAACCTCCATACAAAGACGATCACACACATTCACCCAGTTTCCGATCACTCATAACCTCCTATAACGTACCAGCATGTTTCAATGTTCCCCCTGAGTGTACCAGCCCTTTCTCTGGCTTTCTCCAGCAGACAGTAACCCCCACCCCTACTTGTATGACACTTCTTTCCCACTGAAGGGAGGTGTTTGTTTCGACTAAAGGAATGAGGAGGAACCCTCAGTTCGACGAACGATTCGCTGACGTCCGCTGATGTTTGGTGACTTTTTTTTCTCCATCCTGCTTGTAAAGTCAAAAATCCAAGTGCGTGCTAATCAAAGTGTGGCTACCATTTACATTTTTTTAATAAAAACGTACACGCGTGCATTCATTTGAGATCCTACGCATGACTGACTTTGAAATTAAAGAACCTCAGGTTCCCCCTCAGGTTCCCAAACAACTACTGGGGCTCTCAGTCAGGAAACACTGGATTAGACAATACGAGAAGGCAACCACAGGTTCTAACTTAGTGGCTACAAAACCCAGGGTGTGCTTGTGTGAGTGTGTGTGTGTGTGTGTGGGGGGGGGGGCAGAGATCACTGAGGATGCCCCGAGGCTTTGCCTGCTCTGAGGTCATTTGGATTTGTTGTAAAAAAGAACAGAATGAGGAAACTGTCCCTCCTTTGGTTAAAAGACCCCTGCTTAGTTTGGCTTCACTGTAATTCTCTGCCAAAACCAAAGACTGAAGAGGGGTTTGCAATTTTCCCGCTATTCAAGGGACTCGGAGGGGTCAAAAGGTGACCAACTCCTGCTCTAACTCCTGAACACTGCGTGAAGAAAAAAAAAACCACACTGTTTTGTCACTTACTGGAGCCTCAGATCAGGCATCACTCAACACGTGGCTCAGATCAAGGTCATTGTGAACTCTGCCCCATGAACTGGGCATTTTTCTCACAAGCAGGGTCCCATCAAAAATGACTGTTTTTTGTAAGAAAGGCAAAAGACTCAACAGTCACACAGCAAAGTGTCGTGGTGGAAACTGAGCACAATTGTCAACGCTGCACCAGAAGAAGAGGAGGAAGAAAAAAATCTAATTCTGCCCTCCCGTCAGGCGAAACATGCAACATACAGGAATGCAGGAGAACATTTGGGGGAGAGGTGGGATTCTTCTTCTTCTTCCTCTTCCTCTTCCTGTGCACAATATGCAATAGCTCCATCATATTTGAAATGCAAACTGGCTCTTTTGGTGAGAGACTAGTGGGAGTTGGAGGTGCACTGCAATGGCTTCTGGGAGTAGAAAACAAACAGCGCTGTCAAAACAAATGCTTTAATGCCTGCGGAGGCTGTCCTGCTCTCTGCAGTTAGCGAGACTGGTCCATAGCAGTCGGCTTAATGGGCTAATATGGATGAGAGGGGGCTTCGCTTAGTTTTTTTTTTTTCCTTTTTTATCCTGGTGCTTTTGTAAGCTGAACTTTACATCAAAGACCCATGATTAATTACTGATAAGGGGTTAATAAAACATTAATGCTTTTTGTAATTAACTACGACTCTGAGATACAGTACAGCGACCCCCTTACATACCCCCCCCACTCCGCCTCGGTTGCCACCGCCACTTCCCTCCTCACTCACCCCCAGCTATGTCTTGTCTTCATCTTTTTATGTCACATTCTGCTGCATCGTGCCATCTTTGCCCCCCCCCCCTCCCTCCCTCCCTCACCCCAGCCCCTTCACTGAGGTTGAAGTGAAATCATTAAAACATAGTATAGGATAGGCCAGAAGGGAACAAACACAGCCCCGGATTTGTTTACCCTGCTCCAGAGGAGGACGGGGTGGCGGGTTTTTAATTAAGGGCTTTTGAATATTAATTTGGAAAGGGTGATGGAGGCTCCAACAAGGTCAAGACAAAAAACAAGAGCTTCATCACGCCGACTTCCACGGAAGGGGGGAAAAAAAAAAAAAAAGCGAGCCCTCCAGAAAACAAAGCGCTCTCATTAACTGTCTGAGGCGGGGTGGGCGCGAGCCGGGCCGGGCCGGGCCGACGGAGGGGCTCAAACCGAAAACGTTGCATCAGTCTGTACGGGGGGGTGGGTGGGGGGGTCCACGCCTTTTCTTCTTCACTCCACCTGAGTGGAGCACGTGGCGCCGCACTCGGGTGCAGGGATGAAATAGAGAGAGAGAGAGAGAGAGAGAGAGAGAGAAAAAAAACACTCGAGAGGCGAGGTATTTTGCATGTGGCCTTGGATCTTATCGCGGCGGTGCTGAGTGAGACGTGTCTGAATTATGCTCGACAAAAAAAAAAAAAGGAAAAAAAAAAGGAGCTAAAGAGGCATTTAGCGATATTGCTCTCATTTGTAAGGCAGGACTGCTCAGTTCCGCTGCACACCTTGGCTTTTAGAGCACTCGCTTTGTGCCAAGACCACTCTCTCACATGCGCGCCCTGTTGTAGCACCATTTTTTTCCAAAGGTATCACCACCGAGACCACTGGAAAAAAAAACTTCCTCATATTTTTCTGCTAAAACCCACTCACTCTTTTTGATCAGTATTGTGCCTATAATTTAGTTTGGAATAAGGCTTGGGCCTTTTTCTTAACTGCTTGAGTCTTTAAAACAGCAACTCTTTCACCCCAAAGAAACGACAGGCTCATTGAAGCTCTAAATCCAGATCGTTGTGAAGACATAACTCCATATTCACATCCACCTTTACCGTCTTCTGGGGACTCCAGAAAGCTGATCAAATGCTGCAGTACCACCAGGAACCTGTGGTGGCAGTGTCGCCACTAAGTGTGACCGAAACAGAAAAAGCACCACCTCCACTTCTCTGGCTGTACGGGCAACTTGAGGCATTCCAGTTCATCATTGGCTTTGCCTGCCTGTTTGAAACAGCAGGCTGTGGCTCAGGTGGGAGACCGGTGGCCTCTCGTTTACTGGTTGGTGGTCCGGTCTCCTATGGCGCCCTGTCCATGTGTCAAAATGTCCTAAACGCTAAATGCCAAGAAATAAATTCCTTTAAGAATTCATAGGAACACAGATATTATTACTGCGACTCGTGTACTACACTTCTGCACGCCTTGTTCCTGAGATTGCCGGTTAGTCAGCAATCGCCGTCCCAACCAGATCACTTCTAATCCCCGCAAGCGCCTTTAATAATTCACCGCATTTATGCGTTTCTCCTGTTGGTCTGTGTTTGTGTTGTTTTTTTTTGTAGTGGCTGCATCTCTGCATTAGGAGCACATTTCCCTTTAATGTTCCTGCATTCCCTCATTTAAGCGCCGCGTCCTTTGGGGCCACCGTACCGCTCCGGATCTAATGGAATTCGCTAATTGTATCAGAACTGTGCAAAGCCGCAGCAGCACTCGATGGCGGCGTTTATATGAGCGTTTTTATGCTTTATTTTATTCTCCCCCCTACAGACATGGAAGAAGGGTCCGAGAAAGAGGCGGTACGAGGAACTTCCTCACTCCGTCCTGTGGCAACCCCCCCCCACCCCTGCTACTCCTCCACCCACAAAACACTTGATGCGCATACACAAAGACACATACACACACACAGACCCGTGGAGACACAAATAGAAAGGTTGCGCACGTAGCTCTCTCTCCCTCTATCTCCACAAACACCCACACGCTCACACCTATACACAGTGGATGAGACAGCGGGAATGTGTGGTTAATATTTAACAAACGGGAACCGAAATAGATGGGCCTGTGTGTTCAGCGCTTGAATAGGTTGCAAGCGCAGTGGCCTCGGTGGCACATGAAACATTTAACGCGCTCCAAACAGTAAATCATAGGAAATAGAAAAGTAAAGTTTACATCGAGATAGACTTGTAAAGGAGCTTCAGCTGGGCGGGACGGGACGCCGCAGCAGCCGCTCCCCCTTATTTATTTTTTTTTGGTGTTGTTTGGCCAAGAAAAAGTGGTCCACACTGAACACCGCATCACGTACAGCCGCCAGTTTTCAACCCTTACCGTCTCCAACATTCGAATATAAGTCAAATAATTTATCATTATCCATTTTAAATGCAGACTTCATTTAACCCACACGTGTCCTGGCTCCTGCTCGTGGATGAATTCTTTATGTTCAGACCCCAGAGTGAATGAATCCAACGCGTCCGCCGACGGAGCGCGCGCGCGCAGCGCTGAGAGCCCGCGCCAAATCCGTCAGAAATGGAACGCCGGTTCAAAGCCGAAACAGTCTGAAGCACGAGCGCGACGCCGACGCCTCACCTCCTGTAGGCGTACTCGAGCCACCTCCAGGCCTTTGCTCTTGGTCGTTCAAAATACATTCAAAAGGACTGGTTTAGCTTCAACAGCTGTGATGTACTTTAACAGAGTACGTTTGAAAAAAAAAAAAAAAACCCCAAAAAACATGATAAACAATAAGACTGATTTGACTTTTGTGCCGGCAAAGTACAGACATCCGGCGCCTGTTATGGATTCGAGCAATCAGCAGCCCGAGTTCAAAGGCATCGCATCACCTGGTTTGCTATAAGTGAGGATCGGGTTGCCTTGAAATGAAGCAAACATCTGGTGTTTGAGTTTGGGGGAGAGTGTGTTGTTTTTTTTTGCTTTTCTCTGGCCCTTTTTTTGGGGGGGGGCTGCACATGTGCTACCTGTGTGCATGATAAATCTGTTCCCTCTCATAATCTATGTGATTCCAAATGTGATATATGTGAGCATGAACTTTGAATTATGACCCAAACAGCGGATCGTAAATCTCTCCCCCCCCCAAACTCTCTCTGAGTATACACTCTCAGACTCTTTTGGTTTGGTCCAGCCATAAATCTCTCCCAACTGGAGCGGAGGTACACGCTTCTTTTCCCTCCAACGCGCTCGCTCACACACAAGTTGGAGACTTCAGATTAGACAAAACAACAGGGGAGAGAGGGAGGCCAGCTGACTTTGGTGGATACAAGGGGGGAAGGCAAGAGGAATGAGAGCATTTTGGATTCGACGGCGAGTTTTGAACAAAAGCTGAAGTGGCGAATAAAAAAAAATGGAATGATTGAAGTGGACGTCTTCTTCGTGACACAGAGCAAACAACCCTGTGGTAATATCACATCGTCAGACGCAATTTGTCTTTTGGGGTCAAAGTTGACCCCAGATTCAACTCCTTCAAAAAGTACCGTATTTTCCGCACTATAAGGCACACCTAAAATCCTCCAATTTTCTCAAAAGCTGACAGTGCGCCTTATAGTCTGGTGCGCCTTATATATGGACCAATATTGAGCCACAACAGGTCTCACAACTACGGTAAGCAGCCGCCGACTTCAAGCGCACGGTTCATGCTGGGATATTTGACTGCGCGAGGCGGTGGCGACCGAGCAGCGCCAGCGACGACAGAGAGCAGGTAGCTCCTCTGCAGCGGGGCCGGCGGCGGTGGCGGTGGCCACTGCCGCCGCCAAGTTTTAAAATACGTCATTCATTGAAGGTGTGCCTTATAATCCGGTGCGCCTTATCGTGCGGAAAATACAGTATGTGTTACATCCAATGTTCAACATCACACAAAGTTCAACTTTAACCGACGACAACATGTTTTACATACGTCACAAGCTGACATTGACACAAGTACAATCTGAAGTAATCCACGTTTCATATTTAGAAAATCAACTTTAAAACTCTTTCATTCGATGTTGCTGCTATCTGCTGTTCAGTTTTGGGTCTTACTGCTTTGTTGCGACCTCTATTCTAACTAAAATGGTACAATCACCAATGGCAACTGCTGTTTTAACACCGTTCTGACATCATCTGATCAGAGAAAAGCATGTATAACGCCCTTTTGAGATCTTGCAACCAACACGCTACACCAACTTGACCTTTTGGAGGCAACGTTTTCAATGGTGGTCAGCCCGACCCCAGGACAACGCAAGAGTCAAAACAAACAGCGTAACATGCGAATGTGGTCCTGCCAAAATGGAACGGACCACACTTTGAACTTGATAATAAAAAAAAAAAAAGAAAAGATCCACCATCATTTGGGCCAAAACCTCCCACAGCTTCCAGACTGACCACTGGTTCAGAGAGCGCAGCCTTGAGGGTGTTTTCCAGACGGCGTTCTCGCTCTCTCTCTCTCTCTCTCTCTCTCTCTCTCTCTCCCTCCGTCTCATTTGTGCTGCGGCCAAAGTGGATTCGAGGGAGAATCACAGCATCAGCAGTCAAAAAAAACCCGAGTGGTGAGAGGACAAAAGAGTCGTCTGCCATTGTTACCGCGGCTCTCAATAATTTGCACGTTAGCATGTGGTGCGATCTCGCAAAAACAAAAAAACGCCCTCAAACAAACCGGGGAGGAAAGAAATAGAGACGGCTACCTCGGCGTTCCCTCTGTCACCTGTGAAGGGGAACACCTGCGGAGCAGCAGCCAGGGCACGCCGGTGCCAGAACGCCAAAGAAAGATGGAAAGACGGGCCTGCGCCGTACGTCTGTGGGAGGGCCTGAATTTACGCTTCCAAAACCTGAAAGAATATACATTGACACCGTTTGCCGTACTTTCTTTGGTGCAAATACTACAAAGGAAAACAGGATGTTTTTCCGAGCTCGGTAAGCGGATCGAGCCTGTGAAAATGTTTACTTTGTGTTTTGACATCTCAGAGATGTTGGGAAAGAGATTAAAAAAAAAAAA
This sequence comes from Malacoctenus gilli, assembly GCA_032164315.1. Taxonomy (NCBI): domain Eukaryota; kingdom Metazoa; phylum Chordata; class Actinopteri; order Blenniiformes; family Labrisomidae; genus Malacoctenus; species Malacoctenus gilli. The sequence continues at coordinate 15,583,642 of JASSRZ010000007.1, forward strand.
AAAAAACAATGTACACATTAAAAATAAATTGTTTGTGAAAAAGTTGCACATTTTGTTGCACATTTCTTTTGAGCTTATACATTAGATACATTTTCAATTTAATTGTACCGATGTTAAGTCAACGCTTCAGCTTTCCATATATTAAAAAACTACTTTATAAATACGCTCCATATATAGTACTTAAAGGTTAGAAAGGTTAATGCAGCTGAACACAATGTGGCGATTTCAAGCACATCTCAAACGAACAAAACAAAGTAAAAATGACCTCATAAAGACAACAGAAGTTGCGTGAAGGCGCTTTCATTTTTCTTCCATGCTGCAAATAATCAGAGAATCGCTTTCAGAAATGTTTGGTTCAAAGGCTTTAAAATGGCTTTCCTTTGTGGAAAGGCCAGTGAGAATGATCCATAAGTCACCAGTGATCCCAGTTGTCTAATATGTCCCCCACATAAACAGGCCCGGCCATTTTTTACATGCGACACAGCTTGCGTTTAGCGAACTGATGCACCTGATATGGTTCATTATGATTGTCATTTCCACTTCTGTTCCTACTGGTGCCGCTGCAGTCGTTTTGCTGCCGGTAACGGCGCTATATGGAGTAATTAGCACCAGTGTGTGTGTGTGTGTGTGTGTGTGTGTGTGTGTGTGTGTGTGTGTGTGTGTGTGTGTGTGTGTGCGCGTGCCGCGGTGGGTTTACGGGACGCGGCGTCGTCGCCTCCATTACGGCTGACATTCATCGCTCATCAGTCCACTCACAGATGATGATGATCAACATACGGCGCATCATCGCTGCTAATGAGATGCGCTTTGCTGATGAAAGCCATTCGTCGAAATTCAAGCGTAAAAAATCGCGGCGGAGAGGAAGAGGAAAGGGAGACAGGAGAGGAAAAAAAAAAAAACCTCACATACACAGGAAGGCGCGTTCGGACAGCTCCCATCCTTCAATCTAATGGTGTTAACTAAGATTCATTAACCACCAGCCATCTTTGTCCTGCAGGAATCTTGGAAGTGGATTTGTGTGTTTGTCTGCTCTGTTTCCCTTCCACGCGCTCTCTGTCTTTTAGTGGCATGTGGTCATATGCGTGCGTGCCTGTGTGTGGGTGTGTGCATGTGTCTGTGTGTGTGTAAGTGCGGCATTTGTATGAGTGGCCATGGGAATGAGTACGAAACTCATCTGTTTCAAAGGGAAGGTTCACTTCATGTCGTTATCTATAGTAAAAACAAATTCACAAATGACTCGCTCCTGGAAACGTGGCCGCGTCTGTGTGTGTGCGTGCATGTTTGTGTGTGTGGGTGTTGTCTGTGCAGACGGGGTGCTCATCATCTCCTGGAAGGATTGATATGAACATTCTGTCACTCACGGGCAGCACAGATGGCTAATTTCCGGAAAAGAGCAGATTTGAGCCAGGTTTTAAAGAGAAAAAAAATAGAAATGGCACTTTTTCAAAGTGCATGTGTGTGTGTGTGTGTACGTGTGTTTGTGTGTGTCCCTCTGTGTGTGTCTAGGAGAAAGAGAGTCAGTGTGTGTGAGTGCCTATAATGTAGCGGGGGTTCAGTCAGGCTTGACCACTGACAGATAAAAGCTTTGTGTTGTTGAGCTGCCAGCCCAACATGGCTGCCTGTCAGAGTGTGAGTGAGCAGTGTGTGTGTGCGTGAGCGAGCAGTGTGTGTGTGTGTGTCTGTGTGTGTGCACACAGCGAAACCTCCAATGTGATCTCGGCGCCCACAGCTGTGGAGCTCTTCCAAAGTGCTAACATTTAGACAAACAAACCCTGCTCCACATCCATTGGAGGGAAAGAAAAAAAAAAAAAGGGAGAGAAAGAAATCCAGATAGCGTCACTTCAATACCCATTTAACACTCGCTCCTCTCGCCACCAAACATTGGCGAAGGCTTTGTGGAAGGACGAGGGAGAGGCTGTGACAGGATTATAGCGCTGTTTACTGTAAATAACCAATTTAATGACCGCTGGCAAGCTTTAGGCTACGGGCCAGAGGCACAGAGAGAGAAAACAGAAATACAAATGCGAGTCATCTGGTTGACTCCCCATTAGGGCCATCAGAGCCGAGGTACTTTGGAGCCCCGCGAGTGAGCAGCCGCGCAAAAACTTGGCCCGGGAAGGGAATACTCCAGCGAAAGGAGCGCATTTACATAAGGAGAACTTCCTCTTTGAGTCGGAGGCTGAGTGGTTGGAGCCGGACTGCGGGTGATCCGCGCGCTGCCATAACCTCGAGAGAGACAAGCTGGGCTCGAGGACATCAGACAATACACTCCAGTTTGGGTGTGTGTGTGTGCGTGTGTGGGCACACACATATTCTTAGATATGCAGTTCAATAAGCGCGTACAGTACGCACTCCAGCCGAGCTCCCCCCTTCAACAGACACGGGTGCGTTATATAATAACAATGCGTTACGAGCATTTATTTTTAGTCCAGCGCTGGCACCCACCGAGCTAGACCCTCGAAGACAGAGCGGCAATTAACTGGTGGCTTTAAGTCGAAGAAAGACAAGAGACGCAGTGAGACGCGTGGAGTGTGAGGCACGGTTAGCTAATGCTAAGTGCTAATCGGATCAAAAAGAAAGACAATGCGGCAAAGTCTTACACTTAATGAAAAAAAAAAAACCCAACAACAAACAAGATCATCAGCAGGACAATAATGTCTTGCAATAAAATACGAAGGTTTCCCAGGATAACTTCCGAGTGGAATTGCCTCTTTCAAGCTCGAGAATAAAGAGTGAAAATAAGAAAACTTTGTTACAGTTGCTTTTGTTCGAGTGGGCTCGGAAACTGCTTGCTGTTTTAAGTGACGTTCAAGAGCAGAACAGCCGCCGTCACTCTCCGCGCGGCCCACTGTACAGACGGTTAACACTGGCTCCTTTTGAAACCGGGGTCTCTCACCGAGAACCATCTTGTCACTACTCCACTAAACTCCCGTTTACTGGGAGAAGAGGCTTTCTGAGAGCGAACGCAGGGGTCTGAAACAACGCCTTGGACACATCTGTTTCACCTCTCCCTCGCGATTCCTCAGTGTCCTTAGTTCCTACATTTCTGGATTGAGACTTCCTTCAATCCAAATGATGGAGCACCTTTCTCCACCAACACAGCTCAGCTCATGTGTCACCTCAACAATAACAGAATGATGTGCTCATTATTGACGGGCTTCACAGAGCAAGATGAATGAAAGCAATACAAGAAAAACTGCACCAAAGCACACAGTCACCTCAATTCCAAATAGATAGCACGTTTAAAAGGACAGAAGAGGAGTTATAATTTGTAATCGTCAAGTTGTGATCAAAACAATGGCGATCAGACACAAAAGCTTAACGGATTGGTTCAGACCAGTCGGATATATCACCTGTCGTGACGTGTGCACATTTTTTCATTTGTTATGAGCAGGACATGAGCAGGATATAAGCACCTATTTACATTCAGTGAAAAAAAACTGTACATTTCGCTGAATGCAGCAACAGCATGTAGATTTGTGCAGACACACGAATGTTCCATCAGTTGCCGTCATGAGAAGACAGACGTGTTTGTGTTGCATCTGTGTGTGTGTGCCTGTGTGTGTGTGTGTGTGTGTGTGTGCATGCCTGTGTATCTGTGTGTTCATCTGTGCTAAGCGGATGAGGGACCCGGTGAGCAACGCGCAGACATCGAACTTCTTGTCCTTGCCCTTGTCAACACGGCGCCGTCCGTTATCCCTCACCTGGCAGACAAAGACACTTCTTACAGGAGGGATCATCAGTCGCCTTTGCAACTCTGCAGATTCACTCCATAAATCCTAATTATACCCCCCCCCTCCTCCTCCTCCTCTTCCCAGGCCCGTCCACACCACCCCTCCTCCCCCTCCCCCTCCTCCTCCTCTCCCACTCCACAAATAAATGGTCAGAAAGTGTAAAACATCTGCTGCATGGATCATCTCAGTGGCTGCGGAGGTAAATCATCCTCGTCTGTTTCTATTACAGAGGCGGCGGAGCCGGGGGACTTCGACTCTGTTGAATGTGAAGCATCACTCCGCTGACTCGTTCCACGGCGTCACCCGGCCCCTTCGGCCGTGGAAACCACGAGCCCACGAGTCCGGCCGCTCTTCAGCGTGCCGTCGACTGTTCACGGTCCGGTCCGGCAAAATGCGACCGCCGGCTTCACGACGTTCTCTCTCTCTCGTGCTGCGGACAGGCAATCGATAAGTGGAACCTATGCCAATGAAAACAAAGACGGCGTATCTGGGGTAGTCACGGGCCTCTGGTAAGTAAGCGCTGTCCTCGACACGCCCTGCCTGGATACCGATCCCCCTTTTACCGGAGCAGGCGTCGGGAGAGAAGCAGTGAGCAGCCCCGGATCAGCCTCCACCCGAAACACTGTGGAGCGAGGCCGGGAGGAGAAAAGAGCTGCGATCACAAAGGGTGGAGGAAGCAACCGGGTCAGACGCAAGTAAACACCAAATGCGGCCTTCGGGAAGCCAAGAAAGTAAAACCTACAGTCGCTGTGTTTATGTTGGACAGGTCATTAGCTGCTTTGGCCTGTTTTGGGGAGAATTTCAGAGAACGAGACAAGAGGAAGTTGGGTGTAGTTAGAGATGACAACGATGCAAAGCACGATTCTTTGCTCGCTGTCAGGCTTCCTGGTTTCCAGGCGTTACACAGAGCAGCTTTAAAGTTGTGCTTATGGAGCCAAAGTGAGAGAGAGAGAGAGGCTTATTACAAGCACAATCATGTAAAAAACCCTTCCTGGAAAGCCGGACTGCGGAACACTTTTAAAATAGCATCTCCGCTCTGTTTCCAGTTCCATTATTCAAATGTAGATTATTCACTTTTATACTCAAACTGACCCAGATCGTGTTGACGGATATAAATACAGCAGACGCACAAATAGAGGACATTAATACCTTCCTCGAAAGTTTGCATGAACGCAGCTTTTATCAGAGCAGGTATTTCACACTGCAGATGACTCTCTTTTTGAGCCATTACTGCTTGCTTTGGGGGCGTGGCCTAAAATCACTCATACAGCGTTATTCATTGTATAACAAATGGACACTTGTTGGTATTGATATGACCAAGAAGGGTGAAAAAATAACCCCTTCGTTAGGAGATAATCCACCAGTTCCTGTCCCAGCCGGTCTAAGGAGGAGACACTGCTTGGTGTAAAGTGATCCCTACGGAGGCTGGTGACGGCGGGAGTCTTTGAAAATCCACCGATTTGTCTCAAAAACGCAACGAAATCAAAATCAGGAAATGTGCATTTCCCCATTTGTCGCTGGAGATTTGCGTCAAGCTGCTATTTGCTCAGTGGGAGGATGTCTTGTTTGCTTTTGTTTCTACACATTCAGAAGAATTGTCTCAGTAAATATGACATTTTGAGTTCATAATTGCGAGATCTTTTATACGACTCACAGCGTAGTAAGATGTAATTATAAGACACGGTATAAAACGTTTGTAAATATAAACACTAGAAACTAGAGTCGATGTACAATAAGTGAACACAAAATTCCTTCTTTTCTAGTAAGCAAAGCTTTTTCTTAAAACAGTTTATGTTGTGTTTGCAAATATACATGCGATACAAACCAGTCGTAAGATCTCGGCGTGCTTAAATTGATTAAACAGGCCTCGTCCAGCACCCAAGCGACAGCTTTTTACAGGGAGGAAGCGTCCTCGTAGTGCCTCACAGTCAATACCCTCGATATTGAGCCGTTCACACCAGTCACACGGGAGCTCGCAGTGTCCCCGCTCGGTGGCTCCCATCGCTGCGGCGCCGGCCGTGGCTGATTGTTTATCGGACGGCGAGCGTTTCCAAACGCGCAGCTGACAAACACACAGATAGGAAGACTCAAGAGCCCCCCCCCCCGCCCCGACTGGACACTCGCGGAGAACCGGAGCCGCTGGGGGGGGGAAAAAAAAAAAGCAAGAACCTCGCTGATGAGCTGCTTTCACTTGGCAGCTGGTGCGAACAGCGTACGTCACACGATCAGGCTGACGCCACATCGGGAGTCGCTCGTCCCGAGATCCGCAGCGACACAGGTAAGGTGACTTTACAGACTCTGAAACACAAACTGGAGACTGCGCTGTTTCGTCAGTGTGGACGCACGGAGACGAAACACCGCCCCCCCCCCGCCCCGCCCCCTCCGTTTTTATTTTTTACATTCTGACAATACCAGATGGCGGAGGACGCAAAAGTCTGATCGGAAAATGTTCTCGCAACATGTTTACTCCGAGAAAAGAATCAAAAACGTGAAGGAGGGGAAAAAAAACAAACAAACAACAACAAGCTTGGGCTGGAGCGTACACCACTGGCACGAGACAGACGGTGTTCCATCCACCCCATTCAGATCTACCGAATGTGAGACCTTTGACTTCTCCAACTACATCCAATTTTTTTGGACTTCCATTCAGCATTACACGAGCGCGCTCGCCCAACCCCTGTTGGTATTGACAGTGCATTGTTGTTTACTTGTGTGGAGAAAAAAAAAAAAGCAGATGGCCTTAACATATTTGATATTGGGGGGGGGTGGGAGGAGGGAGGGTGGCAGCGGGTTCAGGCTCGTTTTCGGTCCGTGCGCGTTTCTTGTGCGGGCGTCTGGTATTTTGCCTGCCCTCGTCCTTTTCTGCCTGTCTCCTCTCCCCCTTCTCCCGCTCCCTCTGCCTCCCTCCCTCCCTCTCTCGGCTCTCCTCAGCCCGCAGCCAGCCTCGCCACAGACAGGAGGTCAGGCCATGCCACTCCGCTCTGCCTGCTGTGAGCGCCGGGTCACCGAGCCAGATAACACCACCAACTGTTCAATATTTGAAGAAATCAAGCATTCTGTTTGTTTGAAAAATCTCACTATTTGCCCGCATCCTTCCCATCCTCCCCTGACAAATCTTGCACTTTATGCAAAACAGTGGAGCGGTTCAAGGGTGGAGAGTAGCAAATTAAGGCTTTGTGAACGCTGCAAAGCAACGGCTCTTTTTTCTCGTCCTCGGACTTCCTGAGCACGGGCGAACGCCTCGCACGACTCCCACCGCGCTGGACTCTCCCGCATCCCTCAGCCGGTCCACAACGGGGAGACGCATGGGCCCGGTTCCGCCGCTTACAAACCACCGGTCAAAGTCGTAATGAGCATTCCTTAAAACCCGTCGACTCCCACTTCTCCTTTTTCGCGCAAGACTTCGGCGGCAAAAGGTTTCGTTCGGAGTGTCTTTCCGAATCGAAACCGGAAACTTCCTTAAGTGCATTTTAAACGTGCCCCGGGACTTTCGGCTGCTCCTCGCGCTCCCCATCATGAATATTCCGAGCTGTGATGTATTCCAACACGCTGCTACACACACACACACACACACACACACACAAAAAAAAAAACCCTCACATGCAGATTTCGTGACGTTTTCATGTGGCGCTCATTCGCAGCCGGGGTGGTAAAACTTGAGGATGGCTAATGTTAAGAATCAACATTGCCTCTTTGGTCACCTTGTGTGTGTGAAAGCAGCCAATGGTGGCGAGGAGAGTCATTGTTGCGGGTGTGTTGCCTGTAATGGGAGCACTTTGGCGTTGAAAAGGCGATTTTCGTTCAGTCTTTGGTGGGCCTGTCAGAGCGAGCAAAAAGACTTCACGGGGTCTAATTTGATCTGGGATTGCTTGGCCACACGCCATTCACAGGAGGAGACAGGAGCACAAATATTTGATATGCAATACCACATTTTCATGCATACATCAACAGCACAGCACAGCACCTTGGAGTTGTGGAAATGCAGTCGCAAGCTTACTCGTGTCGACGCAAACAAAGACGCTCCTGCCGTTGTTACATTGATACAGAAAAACAAAGGAAAACCATCCAAGGGCTGCCAAAGGAAATGATACAATATCATTATATCGTATGAACATCAAGCTGCATAAAGCCGCCCTCAGTCAGTGCATGGTAAATAACTTGGTACTTACATCATTAGCAATCATCATAACAGTCACACAGGTTACGCGAGATAGTAGAAAGAAACTGGCAATTAAGAAAACAGCACAGATGAACTCCCAACATGCAGGCATCAGCAAACAGCCCTCATTAAAACAAGTTGCTAATGCTAATTAAAGCCACTATGGGCACAGGGATGAAGCGGACGTTACTCCCAGCGTGACACATCTCACGCTGCCGTCAGGAGGACTGACTCAGATTGCGATAGAATACTCCTGTTCTGGCGAACAGGAGTTCAGTGAAACAGTCGGCGAGCTGCTGCGCATCGGCAGCTCAAGCTCGTCTCACATGCCGCTGCTCACGTTATTGGTGAACTTGGTGAGGCCGCGATCAGACGACCGCCACGCTGCTCTGCAACTGCATTTAAAGATGACCGACAGAAAAACTTTGATCGATCGATCGTTGCTTTCTAACACTGATGAACTGTGCCGACATGCGAAAGGAAACAGCTGTGCCAACACGCAAGCGTCGGAGTTTGAAACCGCCGACGAACAGCTAGGATGCAACTGCAGACACGTGCTCAGAGCTCCGGCACGCGGGTGTTTGTGGAACGTGGGCAGTCGACCAAACCACCGTTCAGAGTGGTTATGTAGTTATCTTTACACTGACAGAATATTAGCAGTACAATTTCCTGTGCTCTACATTAAAAAAAAAGGGACCTCAGACATCGGCCTTTATTCCCGCCTGCGGCTCAGGGGCTATTTGCGATAGCATGCGGCGACGTAAACGAGTCGTTTCCACCTTCGGTCGAGGCGGCTTCTGTCGCGAACTTCGCGTCGACCCAATTTTTTTGATCCGCCTCGGTGATTTCCTCTCATTGATCTCTTTGCCGCCATTGACTGCCGGCCGTGATGTCTCTGATATCAACGAAACTATAGAGGTGGAAGGGACGTAAGCCAGCAAATACGTGGCCCATGAAAGCAGCGCCACAGCACTGAGCCAGCTGCTGAAAGGTCACACTCAACCACAATGCTCACATGCTGACAACAGTTAACCATCTTTTTTTTTGGAGAGGGGGGGGCGGTGTTTAGGGAAGGCTAAAAACAATTTAATGTAGCAACGTGCTCGTTCCACTCGCTACCGCATTTCCAAGTCCTCCTTACTAAGTGAAGCAAAGCTGAGCCGCAGCCTGTTATTTGATGTGATCAGTCAGTATGTTTTAGGTTTATGAGCAGGGTTTACTCCTCACTGTCAGATGATTTCACATCATCCTCTTCTTCATATGGCAGCCCCCCCCTCTCCTCTCTCTCTCTACCTCCCTCCCTCTCTCTCTCTCTCTCTCTCTCTGCAGGTTTCTCCCTGCCTGTCTTACTAACTCTCTCTTTCCATAATGTCCTCTCCAGACACCAGTACACTTGAAGGGTTTAAGGTAATTGCACTCAGGGCTTCATCGTAGTGCTGCTCTCTCACATGTGGAATCATTATCCAGGCTAACAATTACAGCCTGCTCTAGTAATTGATCAGAAAACTGTCTCGGGGAGGTTAAAAGGTATTAAATATCACCACTTTCTTAATTTACTGCGCCTGTCAAATAAAAAAGAAGGAGAAAGAGGAGTGAAAATGAGAGTCTTCAGCCTTTTCCCTCTCCCAGCTTAAATAATGACCCCCAATTAGAGTTCTTCTCTGTTACTATGCGCCGCTCTAATGCAGGTCTGTTGGCCCTGTGGCTAATTTTGTGTACACAGGGTCATGAAGATTTTAATTTATCGTCTTGGCATCGCAGATGTGTGCGCGAGTGCCCGCGCGCTCGCTTCTCGCGCCTCTGTGTCGACGCGTCCGCTCCGAAGTGCACAGGCATGTGTGTGCGTGTGTGTTTGTTTTATTTCTTTTTTTTCTCCTCCCATTTTCAACTTTTACTTTCACCAAATCACCAATTCTAATGAGTTGCCATCGGCAATTATTGCCCACTTTAGCGCTGACCCTACAAGATGAGGGGGTCAGAGTGTGCTGCTTTCTGCCTTTTGTATGCATCAAAACGGGGAGGGGAAAATTATCAGAATGTGCAAAAACAAACACAAGATGTTCATTGTGGCCTAAGTGGTCCATTATGTGCACAAATCTCCCTTTGTACGCGATTATAGCAACCTTTGTACTTTCATTACAAGTAAAAAAAATAATAAAAAAAAAAAGAGGCTTCCAGGATGTTAAAGCAAGAATATAAAACATATCAGAGATTAATTCCTGCTATTATTTTGATTTTTTTCTTTTTTACCTCGCTCTTCCCCTCAGCAAATTGGTGAATTATGTGTTTCTGTCACTCCGCGCGCTTTCGAACACTATCTCCGATAAATCCCACAAATATCATCCGCTTACAGACATCAGTATAAGCCAAAATGTCTTAAAGGATTTTGTCACATTTGTACTTTGAAGACATTGGCGAGAAGAAGGGAAAAAAAAGAGAGAAAGAGAGAGAGAGAGAAGAAAAAGTAGAGGCAAATGAACACGCGCGCGGCGATGCATATGCAAGCAGACCCTCCAAACAGCAAACACCACACCTGATTCGTTTTTTTTTTTTTTTATTCTTTCCTCCATTCAACAGCCAGCCGCAACCCTCCCTCCCTCCATAAGGATGCCTGACAATGATAGGCAGACAGGGGAAGGGGAAGGGGGGTTGGGGGGGATGGAGTGTGCGTGTGAGGTGGAGGAGGAAGACGAGGGAGGAATGGAGGGATAGAGGGTAACAGCAGGGGACAGCGGGGCGAGCGGGGTGAGCGACGCTCGGTGCCTCTCAAATCAGGTCCATTTTTTCATTAGCTCATATCCTTGCCAGGCTTTACAGCTGGCTGATCAGCAATCAGCGGCCGTTTGTTTCAATCAGCCGGCGACTCCACTGTTACAGACAGGACCAGATTACCAGGGGGGTTGGGGGTGGGGGTGAGGAGAGGAGAGAGAGAGGGGGGGGGTGGATGAAGGAAGGAGGAGAGAGGAAGGAGAGGATGAGGCAGAAGGGCGGGTGAGCGGGCGGGCGGGTGTCTTTACCTCGCCATCAGCGTGATGAAAGGGGTGAAGCGGGGGACATGCAAATACAAAAAACTGTACAAAATGGAAGCGCGAGGCTGCCGCAGACGCAAGGTGTCGCGACGATGGAGCGAAACTGTACTGGAAAACCGGGCGGGAGGGAGGAGGAGGAGGAGGGGGGGTGTTGGGGGTGTTCGTCGACGCTCGCTGTCACGGCGGAAACAATTGAACGGGGCTAATTTTATTTCGCTGTTGCCACTCGTGTTGTCGGGGAAAAAAGTTGGGGAAGGATCGGCGCGCCGCCGAAGGGATCTCTCTTTAACAAGTCGCCTTCACTAACGTCTCTCCTTCCGCGGAACGAGTGAAAAGAATCTGTCATTGGGCAGGATAGAGGCGAGAAATTCTCTTGTTTTACCTTCTTTCTTTTTTTTTTTTTTAACAAGTACTGGAGTAATCTGCATATTTTTTCCCCCTCCTTGTTTTAAGATATTGTGGCGTGTTTAGAACTTGATAAAGCAAAAAAAAAAAAAAGGAAAAAGACTGAAAGAAAAGAAAAAGCAGTGACAGGTGAGACTGCTGGAGTAACAAAGGGAATTATCTCATCCTTGCTGTCCAAATTACCTTCTCATTTTGAAAAGAGGAGGAAGATTTTAAGATCAGATATGAGATTAAAAGCCTCGCTGAGAGTGACTTGCCATGTTTTTCTGTTGTTTTTTTTTCCGTCCCAGTGAAGTGAAGGAGGGAGACGGAGGGAGAAGGAGGAGGTGGAGGAGGAGGAGGAGGAGGGGGAGGAGGAGGGAGGAGGCGGGTGAGGAAATAAAGAGAAATGAGAATAATATCTCCCTCATTCCTCTTCCAGTCACCCGGCCGGCGACTCAGCCTCTCCGCGTTGAAGGGAGGGGAGTGAAAAAAGATGAGAATGAGGGATGATTTAAGGAGGGGAGGGGGGGGGGGGAGGCAGCACCGTGCCCAGGGAGGCCTTGTGCCTACTGAGCGTGCCCAATGAGTGGCGGAGACTGAGGCGTGTTGGATCTATAAGCAAAGTATTTATCCTGCCAGAGACCCTGAGAGATTAGCCTCCGCAATGGTGATTTATACCGACACGCGGCCATCCTTTACCTTCCACTACAGACACCCTCCCTCCCTCGCTCACTCTCCCTCCCCCTCCTCTCTATCCCTTCATTCCCCGTGGATTGTGTCTGTCAGTGGGCCCTGATGCCCAGTTAGCCTCCAGCTATGATATTTGATCATAGTAACTACTGACTCTGTCACCTCCATTTCTTTTCTGTTCAGATACATTATATATAAGGCAGCCGAGACTTGGATGTATAGTGGCGAGGGCAGGAATCATATGGAGATGGATTAAAACGTGGCTGATGAATAGAGCGGCTTCAGCCACTGACAATTTGGATGTGGGTTTATTTAGCTTCCTGACAACCTGCTTGTCTCTCCATATAAAAAGCAGACAGTATGGAATACATCACGGTAATCAGATTTATTAGATGCCATTAAATTGCAGTTATATAAAAGGCGAGACCGCAGTCAATTACCGGGCACAATGTGAGGTGCAGAGACGGGAGCACACTTTGTTTGCTCTTGACATGTTGGCCGCGGCGACGGCTTCGAACCGAGTGATTCGTTTCATTCGTCCGGCCGAAACTGTGTCCGCGAGCGTTTGAACGCCCCGCCGCAGGCTCCGCCCACCGCAGGACCACCGACGGAGAGAACCCCACCCGGAGTCGCACCCCGGGACAGCGCCGGGGGGTGAAACGGGGGAGCTCGCTGGGCGATACCACGACTCACCCGACAAGAACGTATATGGACAGCCCAGGCACAGGAAGAACAGGCACGCGCAACGCAGTGCGACGCAGCTGAATGATGGTGACGAAGCTTTGATGGCCTCATTAAATTACCCCTAAAACAAGAATATTTAACTCTAGTCCAGTTTTATTTTCAAATTTCTAAGCATTTTTTTCCATTGTGTTTACTCAACAATTATTTAGATTTGAAATCTAGTTTTTAGCCCTTTTTTTAAGCATTCATTTCGAGTCTTTCAAGTATTTCAATCCATTTTTATCTCTTATGTTTTTATTACAATTTTATCACAATTCTAATGATTTTCTTGGGAATATCTTGGAAATATTGTGTTTGTACAGCAATTTTAATCCAGATTTTCCTTTACATTTCTTCTTCACAACTTAAAATAATTCTTTTGTTCCTCAATGGTTTGTTTGCTTCCTGTACAGCACTGACCGTCCCCTTGTCCACCTTCTCCCTCCGTCAGTCTTTGTCGCCACAGTCTTATTTGTGTTACTATGATGAAGGGCCGCCCCAATCTGGAGGGGGGACGGTGCAAACCACCACACGGACCCCCCCCCCCCCGCTCGCACCCCCTCCTGAAGCTGGAGTTTGAAACGACTTTCGATAAGGGCCGCGTCTCCTCCGGGATTCAGATCTACCCAAAACTTCACCCGGACGAGTTCAAGTGCGGCGACTCGCCGACATTAAAATTGGCAACGCCAACCAGCAGCAGGCCGGCACGTCGGGTGGGGGGTGGGGGGGTGGGGGTGAACTCGGAGGGGGGATGAAGAGTCAGAGACTGAGCTGCTCTCCGTAATCCACTCGCGCCCGCCGAACCAACTCGCTTTGTAACTGATTGTTAATGAGCTTGATAGCTCTCCGAGCTTCTTCCTACCCTCGTTCTCTAACTTTCCTTTTTTTTTTCCTCCCTTATTAAATTAAATCATGTACAGTGTTGAGAGCAAAATGACAGCACTGAGTAGGCGGCACACAACTTAGAAAATAGAAAAGCAGCATGGTGAGATATTACATTTGACTAATGCTGCGAGTAGTTAGCGCGGCGGCGGCTTCACCAACCAACAGTGAGCTCTGAGAAAAACACATTTTGTGGAGACTTATTGATTTTGTTGGGCGTTTTTTTTTTTTTTTTTCCTTCTTCTCTTTCTTGGAGTGAGTCACCCTCAGAGTTTCGCGAAGAAACATAAATCAAAGAAAATTTCAGACTCGTAACGTAAGATCACACGAACGTTCCTCGAAAAAAAAGAAAAAAAAACATCGGACTACGGACGGTGAAATTACAACATTCGAGCCCGGAGACGTCGAATCAGTATCCTGCCCCTGTCCGCGGGTTCACCGCGTGCGCCGTTGCTCCCCTGGCTACGCGGAGGGGTGAAGAACGCGCGTCGAACGCGGAGCCTGGCGCGAGCGACTCGCCGCCACTTTCATCGCGCTCGACGAAAGCCGACGATTCCTCGCGGTCCATTGTCAGGGTTTTCATGTTCTTGACGACGCATTACAATTAAACCGAGAGTGAAGCCAGTGAGATGTGGCCCATCATGCGAGCCTCTATTTGCCCCCACTGAAAGCCCCCCCACCCATCCCCCCGCACTTCAGCCGTAATTGGCCAGGCTCAGACGAATACAGTGTGACAGCTAAAAGCAGCAGACAAGTTGGCACATTATGCTAATTACGAGATGTCATTACATCTTTAAGGGAATGCCTGGTGGGCTCGCGGAGAAGACGCAGCAACACCAGCGCCATCCATTAAATGTCCTCCTCCCGCACCCGTGTCAATTCCAAGCCCCCCCACCCACCCACTCCCCACCCACCCCTTCGCCTTCCTCTTTAACATCTCACCCTTGACACGAGCGCCCTTCGGCCCCGCATTCATCGGCTATGACACGTTGCCGAGGCTTCGCCGCGACAGGCCGCGAGGGACTGCGGGCGTGTTTACAGACGGCCGCGCGAACCGACGTCGCCGCTTTGTTACGCAAATGTTGCCGCCGCCAAGCGTGAGCACGGGCGCCCTGATAGCATAAGCTTTATATTTGTATCCTATGCAAAAGTATTTGTTCAGTAGACACGCATACTCAGCGCAACATACACGCACATACACATAGACACACACCCTATTTTGTTCACAGAGGAAGTTGAACAGGAACTTAAACACGTGTACCTGAAATCGGCACATCTATCTGAAAACCAACGGACGGCTACGACGGAAAACATCAATAAGATGGAAAAACTACTGTTGTAACATTCAGAAATCACATTTTTGGATCAAATCGCGAAAGAAATATTTTGTTCAATGAAGTAAATTGTGTCACTCATCGAAGTACTTCAAAATAAATTTGAAAATATATCAAAAATTCCCATCAGATCAAATATTTCAGATCTTGTTTTTCCGAGTTCACTGGTTGCCCTTTTTTCCACTCCACACACTCACTTCATTCAGGAAGTTGATAAACATCTTAATCTCATACATAGTAATTTAATACGAGCTGTGAAACACAAGACATAAATTCAGCAACATGTTGTCGGATGTTTTCTGTCCCGCAGTTTTTTTCCTCCGACTGGTCGGACTCGAATCTTTCGGCGGCGAGATTTGACAACAAACGTCTTTTATTGCAACCTCTCGTCACCATGACGATATTGACAAGATCAAAGAATAGGTCGGTGTGAAATGAATGATTCAGACGCAAGTCTCCAACATGGCCCCCACTCGTTTACTTGAGGCCATCGCCGATCTGAATATGTTGACATCGGGGGCTCCACGGGTGGGGGGGGGGGGTGCGGCACCATCTGTTACAGGACACCCTGTTCCTCTTGTCACTCGCGTTCACTCGGCGCGACTCCGGGTGTTTGGGGTGGGTGCACCGCCGCGGACGGAGGGACCGAGAAACGCGAGCGTGTGAAAGTGGTCGTCTTTATGAGGACCGCAAAAAAAAACAACTTGTTGGAATGACGTCTGTTCGTCAAAATCAGAATTGCCATTTTCAAACTAAATCACATTAAGAAAATTTCCACACGTAGAGCTTGGTTGCGGCAACTGCCTTTTATTTCAAATGTTCCTGCTTTTTCATGCTCGTGTTTGATCCCGTCGATGTTTGGCTCCGCTGCAATGTTTTGGTCATAAAAGATGAGAGATGGTGGTTATTTGGGAAGGCTCTTCGGGAGAAAAGGCACGTAAAGCACTGCGGCTCCACGCGGTTTACGCAGTCATCACACTGAAATGAATCCAGAGCTCTTTTGGGATTTTGTGACATATCCGACGCCTGATTGACGACCTCAAACGGCGGCTCCGAACGGCTGAACTGGACCACAGGCCGACCAGGAGCGTTGCACCTCGAATGAGACCCTCCCAGTCATTTCCTCCCACAGTGACATCAGGTACAGAGGCTCGCGAGCAGCAGCAAGAGAGAGAGAGAGACTCACATGTTCACACACAGACGCCGAGCATTCATCTCTCACTAATCTAACCACGGGGTTCCCCCCCTCGCAGCTCCGGCCACCGCCACCCCCCCCCTCTCCTCCGAAATAGCAGGAGCTGTCAATATGGACAAGGTGAGCGAACCCAGGGTCAGAACAAGCCAGACCCCGACCACCCGCCGCCGCACAGACACACACGCGCCACATTCACACGTCGAACCGGGCCCTGCACGTTGGCTTTTCCTGAGGACACGCGTGAGCGTCAGCCGCGGCGAGCGGGAGGACCGTGATGCACCTCGGACTGATACTAATTGAATTTTATCCGTTATACTCCAGGCTTCTGAGCGGTATAAGGCGCAGCACGGCACATAATTAAGCATTCATTCTGGGTGACATAATATTATATGGATGCTATCACGAGGCCTCAGCCGGGGGGATCGCATTGATGAACCCCGTTAAGCTCATCTGGAGCAAAAATCGGAACGTATAGAGAAAGTGCGTGTCTGTCAACGCTTTTTTTTTTTCTTCTCTCAGCCCATAATTGAGATTAAATTAGAATAAAATGAAAAAAAAAGTCAAAAGAAGAGGAATCATCAAGCCGATAATAGGATTATTGTTTGTTGTTTGTTTGTTATGGATGGCGGATTAAAAAGAAAACCAGGGTTAAACGCGGGGAAGATTAGCACAGCCTGCGTAGTTATCACCCTGCCGTTTCATAAAATTAGCAAACGCAACAGACTGAGAGCTCATTTGCATGAGGAGATAACGCTGGCATTGTTGTATGAGTGTTGCTGCTAATTAGAGGTTGTGCGAATACTGTTATGATGAATTAAACCCTTCATCATTAACACTGAGAAAACTCACAAATGATTGGACGGAGGGGGGAAGAGCTGAAGCGGGAGCTTGAAAGAGTATTTACAGGGTGTCAACTTGACTGACACTCCGCCCAACCCCCCCCCCCCTCCCCCAATCCCGCCACCACCCTCAAAAAAAAAAAAAAAAGCGTCTGGGGAGGGGCGCCTTTCAGTTTCCGAACATTATCAAAGTCAGTAAAGCCCCAGATTGAAATATTATGGGCTTTAATAAGACTTGGGGGGTGTGACCTGCTTCTGCGCGAGGGGGCTCTTGTGTGCGAGTGTGTGTGCGCTGTCTGGATTGGGCTACTGTGTGTGTGTGTGTGTGTGTGTGTGTACCATACGGTATGTGTGTTTGCTTTATCTAAAGTGGTTAATTAAATAGCAGAGTGGAATTGTCATTTAGTTTTAATTATGTGCCATAAATGAGAAGCGCCGGCGCCTCGCTCTCCTCCTCTCTGTGAACTGGTCCTTCAAAAACATCAGTGAATAAAACCTAATACACGGTTCAGCTCGGAGTTATGCAATCTGACGGGGGGGGGGGGGCGAAGGAGGACAGTGGCGAGCGGAGAGTCGGCGAGGTGGGTGACGGTGGAGGGGAAGCAGGGGAGGGAGGGAGGGAGGGAGGGGGCGTGGGGTGGAGGGGGGGGGGTAAAAAGGGAGATGGTGCTAATTAAAGTCAGCTCTCTGTCAGTTCTGGTGGATAAACACTTCAAGAAGCTTTGCAGATAGACGAGAGATGCCTTTGTGTCAGGGAAATCTCTCTTACGTGGAAACGCACTCCGCAAAGGGTGACAATCCCCGGGGAGGGAGCGTCTGATAAGGACCTTGTCTCGAGGTGGAGTTTTTTTTTTTTTGGTTTTCTTTTTTTAAAGCCTGAATGGGCCTCATTAAGGACCAAAGTCATATAGATATGCCCTTCGTCTCGTTTCCGTAGCAGCAAAAAAAACAAAACAATGGCAGCACCACATGACGATCGCTATCTGATTTGATGAACTGTAAAATACCATGGCTGCATGTATAAATCTCCACCCCGCTACTCACTTGTCACGTGGCCGTAATGGAAAACTAACTGTGGTCCCCTCATTTCTCATGTTTTTTTTCCTCAGGAAGTAACCTTCTAAATGCCTTTACTTTGTGTTTGCTTCTGGCAGCGTGTTTCAGTTTATAAAGAGGCACTTGGAGGCAGCGGCTATGACTGATAATCGCTTTATGAACTTGCTCCGCCACAATATTACTCCGTCTTGCTCACAGTTAATTTGTTTAGTTGGTTGGATGGATTTCTTGAGGCGATGGGAAACGTGCGTACGTGCCTGCGGAAACACTCAAAGAGCTCCCTGACTCACCGCCTGCCTGTCTGGTTCGCTCGCCGATTCGGAGGAGGCCCGACATCCATGTCGCCTTCCACCGTGTCGCCCGACGTCGGACAGGCAGCCGGGCGACTGGGGTGAATTTCACAAAGGTGGGGGGGGGGTGTTGTTTGTCTGGCTGTTTAGCTAAGGGGAGGGGGGGCTCAAGAGTATGATGGGAGAATCGGCTTGGATCGACACCAGTTCGTTGAGCATCACATGATCTTGGTTCGAACCTTTGCGTGCGAGAACAGTGACAGCAGGCAGGTAAACCAGTCAAAACATTATGACCACTGACAGGCGAAGTGATTTTCACTGATCAACTCGAGGGTGGCACCTGTTCATAGGTGGGAAACATCAAGCAGCATGTGAGCGCTTCGACCCCGAGTTTCACGTGTCGGACGCAAGGAACATGTAAAGGTGAAAGCAGGCCATGATAGACGGACGATGGAACCAGATCCGGTCGGTTTTCCTCGTCTGCAGTTGTCAGTACATTAAAAAGAAAAACTGTGGGAAAGCCATAAAAAGGCGACACGGTCAAGGGAGTTTGAGGAGTTTAGGGTGGTCCTCGTGGACACAAGCAACCGCACACAAACTGAAGCAGATCATGCAGAAGAAAACGCAACCGTTGGGTCTGTTTTGCCTTCAAGAGACTGTAGGACCGCCGACAGTCCCTGGTGCTTGGAGTCACAGGCCACTAACAGACTCTGGCAAAACCGGATCACTGGGATTACACGATGTTCAGCGCCCTCAACATGAGTACACAGTTGAACAAATATGTACTGCACTTGGATTACTTGTACATAAGCGATGTATTTATCGGCATGCCCAAGTGTTACTAAATACGTTCCAAAATGCACTAAACGTCCTCAAGCGTGTCGCCTCAGGTTACTGGCAGCGTGACCTCCTTCGTGTTGCCTCACGTTGCTGCTGTCCCTGTTTGTCTGCTTTGGTTGGCTGATGCTATTGTGTTACTTCCTGGTCAGCAGATGCAGCCAAGGCCGCAGTGCTGCTCCATGTTGGTAGAGATTCGAAATTAGAGGCAGCCCCTCCACCCCCACCCCCCCTCCAGTTCCCCCACCACACCCCCGCCCCGCCCGCCCATCATGCCTGCAGGCAAAGCTGACCCTGCCGTCCTCCTCCGACTGTCTGCGATGAGGCGCCGATCCTCGCTTCAGGCTACAAACATACAAGGGGAGGAATGGTTGGATGGAGGTGGGGGGGCGGGGGGGTTGCAGGGGTGAGGGTGGGAGGGGTGCAGCAGGCAGGCAGGCAAGGCTGCATGGGGCAAAGGCTTAATTTGCCTGTTTTGTCACTAAATTTAAAAAGATAGCTGCTCAGAAGTGCAACGTTTTACACTGTGATTAATCCCACTCAGTCACGGCAAACAAGGGGCTAATGGGGGAAAGTGGGGTGAGGGGAGTCAGTGGGGGGGGGGGGGGGGTGAAGGGGAGGGGGGATGCAAGGGTTTCCCTGAAGTGTTGGAAAGCCAGTTGACTGGTGGTTTGCAGGGGGGCGTTTGCATCCACTGTGGGCTGGATTTAGGAAATGAAACGAGCACATTTAGATATCCAATGCACACAGCAAGCTGCAGATGTTAAGAATGCTGCCCGGATACAGATGATAGTTGGACGCGATACCTTCAGCAAACCTGATAATATTTACAGACTTATCAGGCCTTCTGCAGGGCTTCCTGAGCAGTCGGCCAATGGAAACCCGAAAGAAGGCGGCCTTTGAGGACCAGGATTGGACATTTCTGGAGTAAATGGACAACCCAAATTACCTAAATTATCATCGCTGGTTAATTTTTTTGGTGTTACAGTGAAGACAATTGCAGATAATGTATGTAACTGTTGGAATTAGTATAAAAGTAGCCTACCTTTTCACTCCCATGTACCCCAGTGGCTACAAGAGGAAGTGATAGCGAACAAAAAGGTATCTGGTGAAGGGCCTTTTGTGTGTTGAGCGTGTGTGTGTGTGCATGTGTGCGTGCGTGCGCGCGCTGGAGCTACACCACATTTCTCTTTGAGTGACAGCCAGCAGTATTTTCAAGGCTTTCCTTCCTAGTGAAGCCCGGGCGACAAACTGCACATCACAAGCCGGCCAAGATGGCATCCATCGCACAGCCCTGCCACTGATCTCACCGCCATCGGCCGCCAATCAGACTCATCACATAGCTGCCTTCTGCTTGCTGACAGCAGCCAGGGCCAAAAAAGTTAACTCTTGCGCCACCGGTCTGGACAAGAAAAGAAAGAAAGAAAGAAAGAAAGAAGAAAAATGGTGGAAAAAAAAGAAGCCTACGCGAGTCTCTGTCTCTCATTCCCTTTGTTTCCGGTCAGATTGTATCTGCAGAAAACAGGACTGAACCACAGCGAGCGATCACTCTCTCCAGGATCCACCTCAGCCTCCTCACTGTCACCGGGACAGCTCTGCAGCTGCTTTTTTCTTCTCTTTTTTTTTTTTGTCTTTTTCCCTTTTTTTCCCCCCCAGCTAGCCCAGGCTTATCATCTCAGTTCGCACACACAACACTGTGGTAAATTATTGTGTGAGTGTGCATCGTGAACATTTCTAACTTAATTGGGAATATTGAATAGCAGATAATTAGATATTTGATGTGACACGTGGCGTCTAATGGGCTTGATGCAGTGGTCTCATGTTGTTCCCATAGCGAGAGGGATTTTTGATGTGTTGTCAGGCTCCAGTGTAAAAATAACTGAAGTGACAGCAGTGACTTGGTTGTCAGTGTTGTCGAGGCTGGTGCGGATTTTCACAGCCGTGGGTCCTGTGTGTGTGTGTGTGTGTGTGTGTGTGTGTGTGTGTGAGTGCGTGTGTGTGTGTGTGCACTGCAATGTTGTGGGTGACAGTGCTGATCGTTGTGTGATGACAGCCTATCATTGTCGCTGTGCAAGAGTGAGAGTGGCAGGGGGGCCTTTTTGGCATGTGTTTTCTCCACGCCTTCATCTGTGTCTGTGGCACTCCGAGCTTGGCTTAACAAAGGAGAGGCAGGGTGGCGAGGTGGAGTGGGGTGCCGGGGTGTCGGAGACTGGGTGGGGCTAGCTGCCGAGGGAAAAAAACGTGTCGGTGGCACCGTCACATGGTGTCACTTCCATGCACGGCTGAGGAGCAGGAAGCTGGATTCACGGAATCCAGGAGGCAGAAAGTCCCCCAGGCGACCTGCTGCTGCTTTGAAACTTTTTCCTCCCATTTGTTTGCACGGGGCTGCAGCCAGAATACACCAAAGGGAGGTTTGACTCCAGGTCACGTTAAGGATGTTTGCAGAAGCGACCGGCATTGTTACAGGTTTGTCAAGTGCATTTTAGCTGACTTCAATCAGTCGCACAAAAAACTGGTGGCATTGAAACTTTGCGTGGTTTTAGTTCAGTCAGTGGTCAGTTGCAGGTTCAGGTTAAGTCAGTTCTGGCTGTATTTAGATATATGTAACCCTTTTTGAACCCTGGCTCGTTATAAGAGAAAGGGGTGAGGACTAAAGTACCCTCTTTCCTTCTACTTAAACTGACATTGGGTCAAAAGGGACATCTCGATGGAAAAAACAAAAGTCTAGGGTGAAATATAACTCACAATTGAAGTAATGAGACACACACACATCAAATGCAGTTTTTCCTTCATTGTATATTAACAAAAGACAACAAATGGCTTGAATAGAAAAACAATGGTGTTTCAACTCTTATTTGTATTTTCCTTTTACCCAAAATTCTGATTTGTTTTAGTGCACTTGTTTGTTTTTGGGTTTTTTTGTCCTATGCAAGCTTGCGTTTTAAATCGGTGGCGCGTTGGAGCTCAGATAAACGAATAAATAAATCCCTTCCTGTGGTTGACATTCTTACCATTCCTCCTCGTCCGTCTGAGAAAAAAAGACAGGTGCGTGTCGCGGAATCCCACGTCGCTGCCGTCTGCGACCCCGGCGAATGTGGATCCTCCTGGCGGCAACGCGTCTCCCTAATCCAAAACCGCTCTTGACAAGGCGAACAGTCTTTGCAGGGTTAGCCTGCTAGCTCCGACTAGCGTGCTCGGCTCGGCTGGACTCGCTCGCCCTTCCGTCCTGTGGCAGAGGCTTCTCCCTCGTAACAGTCCACCAACACCAACCGCCAGCTCCACAAGCGTTGTGCGGCGTTAAAATATCGATGGCGCTCTCTTCGGCGTGCGGCCTCACTCCTGCAGCCGTACACGCTGTCGCCATGAACTCCGCGCGCGCTCCTTTTCCTGCTTCCGGTCACAGCTTACACACACCATGCATCATGGGAAACGTTTGCAAAGAAATTAAAGGTCTGACATTTTGATTTACTTTTACAGCAAACTATTAACTTCTTCCTATCGGAACAGTTTTACTTTACAACTGGCTGAAATTAAACAAAACAATTAAATAAAATGTTCCCTGTACCAACAGCAAACAAACCAGTGTTTGGTTTCTATGGAAACAATATTGTAAACAAAAACATACAGTTCACAAAAAAATCAGGTTATTACATATATCTTTAAGGGCAGGTGTAATCAATAGAAAGAACACAAAATATAAGGTTGTCAATCAAAGGAAATTACTCTTACTAACAACTATTCTATGAAAACTGATCTTCTCATCTTTGAAAGCGCAGGAAATGCAGGTCGCGGAGTGTTTACTTCGTCAACTTAACTGGAGAGTAAATGTGCTAAAGTGCAAACAAAGCACAATAACACCCAGACAAAAAGCTTCATGGCCCTATTTGGCTGAGGCAAAGGCCCGAGGAGACGAACGCCACTGAACGACTTCAAATCAAAATATAGAGGAGCTCAGACGGCAGATGGCAGACTGCCGACTGCGGTCCATCCATAAGTCCACTCCACGGCTGCAAT
Source organism: Malacoctenus gilli (assembly GCA_032164315.1). NCBI lineage: Eukaryota > Metazoa > Chordata > Actinopteri > Blenniiformes > Labrisomidae > Malacoctenus > Malacoctenus gilli. The sequence goes on from JASSRZ010000007.1 coordinate 15,606,811, forward strand.
GGTGGGAAGCGAGTGTCTGCGTGGGTATGGATACCTGCGAGGCACAAAAAAGCCTTCTCTTCTACACAAGGAGCAAAAAAAAACCCCGACTCCACGGACAAATTTGAGTCCTGGAAAGCGTTGAAACCCATCAAGTTTGCAGTTTAACAAGGTGTCCTCGTGGAGCTTAAGCAGAAATTTTGAGAAACATCTGATCATTTAATCAAGGAAGAATGAGAATGAGGCTTCGATCTGTGCTCAGCAGTTAAAGATCAAAAAGGGGAGTTCCAAGCATATCTGTGACAGGCTGGAAATTGACTGTATAAAATGCAACATCATGTTAATGAAGCTCCATATGCAATAAAGGGCCCTGTTTATATTGTTTGGTTGAAGACACAGACCAGAGAGGATCTCTCACACATCACTGCAAGCAAATTACAGCCTCCATCACAGTGGGTTTTGGCAAAAATGGTGCAAAATATTTGTTTATTACCTTTGAATGTGCATGTACAGTAATGTCAGTATTGAATTCAAGTTTTTGTACTATAACTGAACAAAATGTAGCGCAATCAAGTACACCAAGAGTGCAGCGATTCATTCCTGATTCCAACTTTCAGTTTCAGGAAGAACTTAAGCAGGAAATTTGCCTTCAGCTGTGACTGTGTGTGAGACACCGATCACATGCTTCCCCTGTCAAAACAAAGGGCTGTTTTGGGAAATACTTCAAAAAACATCCATCCTCTTCTTTTTTAGCATCATTGCACAGTTTCTTATCTGGGATAAACAAACCAAAACAGCATTCGGGCGGGTAATAAAGCGCCGAAAACCAACTCCAGTCGGCGTGCCGGTTCCCAGAGCGGTTGGCCCCGGCGTGCTTTGGTACCGGTCCAATTCATTGCACACCTGGTCCGCGCACACAGTGGGTGAGGTAAAATTACCCGGGTGAAGTGACAAGGAAGTGACAGGCTGTCTGTTAAATCAACGCCTCGGAGCTGCAGGTTCCTGCCTTGACGCCATTAAGTGGACCGTCGGCTCATCTGCACTCCTCACCGCCGGCTCTCGCTCATCTGCAAAATAATCTCACTCCAGAAGGGAAACAGTACGAGGTGAATCATTATTAGAGCCACGCTAATTGTTCTCCGGCACCGACGCGTGCGTCTACAAATTACGTCGAATTCGCTGCTTCCCGCTCGGTTATTTATACCACGCAAACTGTGACAAAACCTGTCATTTGCGCTTTCGTCGAGGAAGAGGGGGAGGGGGGGGGGCGCAAACTTTTTTCGTCGGCTGAGGAGCCGGCGAGCGCGGCGAACTCAGGGGGGGGATCGTGAGAAACGTGCGCTTCATAACTGTGGAGGCAGTTAACCTTTAATAAACAGATGGACAACTCCAACTGGTGCTGTGAAATTAACAGGCTTGAAATAACAACAGGACCATCACATGCAAGCTGCCTACAATGGCAGTCTGTTTCGTTTTCTCCCTTCGGTTTCTCCTCCGTCAGACGCTTCGAGCCGATCGCGCTGGAGGTCCGGGAAGGGGCCAAAAGCTCCCCAGCAACATTTTTCCTATTTAGCTACACGAGCTTGATATTCGGTGGCTGCTTGAGTGACTTTTTCGGGGCGGCCGAAGAGCCGAAATAGTCGCCATTTGGACCAGCATGCAGGTATTTGCAGCATGAATGGATCCAAGCGGACCTGGAGAGAGTGCAGACACCAGCAAAAGATGCAGATTACTCGAAAATATTCTGGTTCAAACCAAGAACCTTTTAGCTTTGAGGCAGCAGCACCAACCACTGTGCTACCCTGCCTCATCTTTCAACCCATTCCCACTTTTATACTGAAAATCCTTCTGAAAGGGTTTTAGGCAAAGACTAAACAGGAAAACACCAAATATGGACACGAACTAAGGTTCCAGGGAGTTCTGCAGGTCATCGTAGCATAAACACTATCTGTTGTCAAGCAGGCATCATGGCACCCAGGATGGGGCCCAATCTGTGGTCAAGTTGACATCAAGGGACCCACGCCACTGTAGGTTCGGGCCTCCGGGACGCCTTTGGCCACCACTCTCCCAGTCTTTGGCGCCTATAGGGTCAAAAGTCGTACTTAGAGTGTCATGGCCCTAAATCCGATCATCGATAGCGCGTACGCGACTGTTTGAAGGGCGGATACTCACGTTTCCCTTACTCGGCTACAGCATACCTTTAGTTTCCACCTGTTCATCTCTACACTTGTAAACACATAGCTCGACTTGAACTCCCCGTAACCCCAGTTTCACTCCACAGTCGACAAGTCCAACAACTCTTCATTTAAGACATTATCACAAAAAATACGGGAGTTTTCATTCCTATCATAAGAATTATATGACTGATTTCAAGAAATCTTGTGAAGTTATTTGTTTGTTTTTGTTTTTATTGACAGATTTGTCAGTTCAATCGCATAAAGATTGAACTCGGCGGCTCACCCCCGAAAAGGTCACCAGCTCCTCCCTTGTCACACTCAGGACCATTCAGTCACCACTTCAACAGAGACGCGCCTCTTTGGACACTGGAAGGAGGCCACATGGTCGCCAAACAAAGTCGGAATCGAACCGGGTGTCTGCTACACTGCGAGCCCCCTCCCCTGTCCGAACCTCTCACGACACCTGCGTGCTGTCCCCTTTTTCCACCACCGGGGCTCGCTTCCTTTCCCGAGAAAAAAAAAAGCGCAGTCACATCAAGTGCCCCCCCCCCCCCCCAACATGGAGCACTGAGTCATAGCGAGCGTGACTTTCGAATTTTTTCGCCCACAAATTAGCGCTCGTTTACAGCTGACACATGGAATCATGCACAACAACCGCACCATTCATGCCAAACAAAAGCCCATATGCGCCGCGACGAACACGCTCCTCTTGATGGTCCTCCCTTCTGTAGCAGTCTCCCCCCCCCCCCCAAAAAAACTGGAAAAAAACGCTGTCGGCACTCTTCCGACTACGAAAAACTCGAACCAATAATGTTAATAGGGTGTCACAAGGGAGCAGTGATTGAGCAGGGTGTGGGTAATGTGGGGAAAACGGCTTCCAAGCAAACACATTGTCGTTCTTTAAAAATAAAAAGAAATGAATGTACCATACGCGCCCCCGGGGGCCAGATCCTCTGGGAAACCATCGCTTTATACAAGTCTTGGAAAAAGCATTTACACTTTTACAGGACACTAAAAAAAAAAAAAAAATACTCCATTAAAGTCCATCGACAGAAAGAAAGAAAAAAAAGGAATTCATTGCAGGTTTGCCAGGCTGGAAAAAAAGCATGACGTACCCTCTCTGTTAAAAAAAAAAAGACGGAACCACGTCTGTGGTCACGCCGTCGGACCTTTAAGTAATATTAACCTAAACATATTGACTAGTTGTGGTCAGGGGGAGAAACCGCCGCCGAGGGCCGCCGAGCGGGTTCAATCGATCCCCCTGCCCGCCTTGCGCGACCCTTAGCGCCCCCCACCCCCAACCCTCCCATTTGCGGCAAGGGTCTTCTGTGGAGCGAACGCAGCGTTGCCTCGCTATGTTTTTTTCACCCTGCCTCAACACAAACTTTCGCTTCATCGACACGCACGGAGAACAGCAGCAGCTTTGTAAAACACAGCCTCCAACAAAATAAAAGCCTGCGGCTAATTTTCAAGATTCCACCAGATCTGACAGGAACAACCCCCCCCCCCCCACTTGACAACGGGTTTTTTTTTAACTGCCTATGAATCGCCACCAGTCATATACTTTGAATGTTTTTCTTGAGAGTTAAAGTCGTGAAAACGCTATGTTTGGACAAATCATTCTTTCACTGTGCAGATGAGTGGCTGCGCTGAGAACATTTTGGTTCACACAGTCATAAAAACTGTCTGCGACGCTTTCCTACCGTGTTGTTAGGTCACATATTGGACCATGTGCACTGCAGGGACACTGCAGGGATGCTGAGCTGCCTCCATCACTTATAACGCCAGTTGCTCCTGACTCACAGTTGACGATTCTTATCGCTCCTTTCTTCACTACATTTCAAATCAGTGGCATTTTTAAACTCTGTTTATTTGACAAAGTTAGTTATTAGAAGTAAGAATTTAGCACCACGTGCAGGGCACAATCAGGTCTCCACCTTACGATGACACCGGTCACCGATGAGGAGCAACCAGGACCCTCTCCGCTGCCGGGTTTGGATCACCTACCCGGTCTGCAGCGCGCATGCGCAGCTGCCATCTCTCCCCCACTCCCCCCCCCCCCCCACACACACACCCCTCTGCGACCAGACTGCTAATGATTCGCACATGAGCACAAAGCTGCTGATCCCGCCCTGGCACGCTGCCAGACTCACATTTAATGACGTCATCTTACGGAAGAGTTGGCAGGATCTCACGACGACAGGGTGGTTCTTTCTTTCTCCCTGAAAGGTTTGACGGCCGTGCTGTTCCTCCACAAACCTCAAGAGACAAGAGCGCACGCACATGGGGGAAACATGCGCACAAAGGTCCGGGTGTGCGGCCTGACAACACACAATTGAATGTTTACCAATAAAGCAGGAAGTGTGTGTCATTGTTTGTGTTTTTATTTCATCTACTAAAGACTTCGACACATTATCAAAAATAAAGTGCAGTTCTAACAGTCACAGCAGGCAATACCAACAGTCACATGATACTGTCCCACCAACACTTGACTGTCGTTTACAAAATGTAAATAAATCATAACATTAAAGGAGCCCTATTATGCTGTTGAGACTTTTTTCAGCTATTCACAGTGTAACAGTGTTGAAAGCTCATTCAGACA
>JASSRZ010000007.1:15614785-15632280 GCA_032164315.1 Malacoctenus gilli
TTTTTTTCTCCTCCCCCCCTGTCTTTCTCTCTCTCTCCCTCTCTTTTTTTTTTTTTTTGTTTTTAGTCTTTGTATGCAAATCCTGTCTGACTTGTCTGAATTATGTGTGTCTGTCCGGGAGCTTCTGTGATTCGGAGTGACTGAGGATTGCACACACGGTGATTGCATCCACTGGGCCCACTCTGAGCCTTGCATAAGTAATTGAGATGTCAGTATGTGTTCTCATATTCCCACAACAAAACTGTAGGAAAACATGCACTGTTGAAGGTCATTTGAATAATTCCTTAATGGAAGGGAGGCCTTGTTTTTCGGGATGCATGAAAAAGCAAATGTCAATGATCAAGATCAAGCAGCATCATATCTCACGGAGGCAGCACTGATTCCTGGAGCACTTCACCCTCTATCTCCGTCTCTTTCCCTCTGAAAAGATAGATAAGGGATAAGTGTCTTTGTGCATATCAAACGCAGCACAAGCCACTATTTCTCAAGGGTCTTTTTGAAACACAAATTGGTTTTGAGACATTTTCCGTGTTGACCTCTTTGATTCGAAATAGGAAACGACAGGAACATGGTCGTCCTCACACTCTGAAAAAGGGAGGAAAAGGAAAAAAAAAAATCCCGGAGAGGTCAATGATTAAATCATACATACACACACCGGATAATGGGAAATCTGTCATTAATCTTTCATATGCGGAGTATTATTGCAGCTATAGACATGTCCCCAGGTGAACAGGCAAATAGAGATAGATTAGACGCAACACAAAGAAGGAGGGCGTGTAAAGAAAAACACGGAACAGATGCAGCGTGTTTCTCTCTCAAGGAGGACGACCTCAAGCGTGCGTTTCGCGGCGAGGCGGCCGGCTCCTAACGCACGTCTGGGTGGCATTCAGAGGCTCAAAGGTTTCGCCAAACAAACATCCCCGGCGAACTCCGGCCGCCGGCGAGAAGGTGGCGGAGGGAGGGGGGTGGAGAAAAATGACAGAGTAAGAACACAGCGGATAGGTATCGCATCTTGTTTTGTAAAACCACATCACTCAGCCGCCAAGATGGAGGAAACATTTCATCCCCCAGTATGCTTTGTGTTTTGTCCGGGCTTGTGATGGATGAAGGGGGCCCCGGCGACACACACCTGCAGAGCTCATCCAGCGCCACATCATAACTAAAGGCTTGGCACGCCGAGATGATCCACCCCCCCCCGCCCCCCCCGACTTCCATCCGTTAGCCCGCCGCCGCTGTCAAACACCATCAGTCTGCGGAGACAACTCTGTCACATCAACCCTCCCACCACCAAATAAACCCACCTTGATGAAAGAGGGCCGCGTGTCCATCAAAAAAGTACAAATACGCGCCGCCGCTGACAACCAGCCGCCCGTGATGCACTCTGAGCCGCCGTGGGGAGAGTGTCAGGACGCGGCGCCTGCAGGGTGGTGGCGCCGCTCTGATGCGGGGGGGGGGAATGAACCGCGGATCCTGAAGGTCTTTTTTGAACTCAACGGACGGAGTCAGGCCTCCTCAAGTGGAGCTAATGTGATGTTAGGAAATAACTAGGTTCTGCTCACCCAGTGTTTAGGACTAATGAGGTTTTCTTTTAAGTTGCCGCAAAAAAAAAGGATCGGCTCGAAGTAGGCGCCGCGTTCAGGGGGCCGACGGAGCTCCGCGGTTCACGCGCGAGGAATCTCCGAACCGCTGCAGATCCCGCCTGTTTTACAGTACGCCGCCCCGCGCCACGACCGAATCCGGTGCACGCACTGACTCAGATGAACACAAAAATAGACCGCGGCAGGTATTCTCTCGCAAAGCACCGCATACTGATAACTCCCCCCCCACCACCACCACCACCTGAACGCAATTTCCACAATGAGCCGTTTTATCAGGATCCAAACAGATTCCCGCGACTTTGGTTTCTGATCCAGCACAAAGGCTGGGAGTCGTCGCCGCTTTGTTTGTTGATTCTCTGTCAGACATTGTTTGCTCGGTTTGAGGTATTTTGGAAGGGTATTAAACCTTACGTTGGAGTTTGCGCGCCGGAGTTGGGGAGTGTGTGTGTTGTTTTTTTTTTTTCTTCCCAGAGACTGCAGGCACACACCGGGATCCTCAGCAGGAGCTTTGTCTTTGTTTTGCGCTTGACGATGATCTCCGCGCCGCCGCCGTACACAAACCCCGCGGAGCGACGACCAAGAACACGCGACGCCTGACAAAGAGGAGGGGTGCGGGGTGGGGGTGGGGGTGGGAGCCCGTCGAGGGGAAGGAAAAAGAACCACAGGTGTGTTCACCTCCTGAGCGTGCACACGTTTGGAGGTAATGACACCACCGTGGGGCTTTGGAGGTGAACCTCAGAGGGGAGATCAAACACGCACAAGCTCTCAGATCAACACGCAGCCCCTCATTTGACGCCAGATCTTGTTTTTTTTTTTCCTCTCCCCAGCTCTCAAACGCAGACCGACGCGTCTCCGTCACTGTCTCCCGCGAACGAGTAGCGGTCGGGCTTGTACTTCGCATTCTGGTGCAGGCGCCTGAACGCGCCGGTTCTATCGCGGGCGACGGCGGCGGCAGCAGACGCGAGTTATGGAGGTTAATGCTCCTTCCCGCGTTCCCCGCCAGCCCAGGTAATTTTGTTATTCCGTTTGTGCCCTGTGTCTACACCCACCTCTGTCTGCTGTACATAATGGTCCCAGCCCTGGGAGGAAGCAGGCATTTACTTATACAAAACCTTGAGGAAATCCCTACCAATCCTCGGGGCTCACGTTCAGCGGCGCCCAAAACACAAAGGCTATGCAAATCTGCCCAGCCTGCGTTTATCTACCCTCGGTTTCCGTTTTGCACCACGGGAACCAGCATTGTGCCGTGCGTGGCGATTATCGCATGTAATTTACATAGAATACGCACAGGAAACAGTGCGCTGATCTCTAACAAAGCAGGGGAAGAGTCTCTATCGGCTCAGGAGCTATCTGACGGCGCAGCAAAATTACAGGTTTAGCTGTGGGGTATTAAACCTACAAGGTGTTTTTTTATTTCTGGTGTGCAGGGAACACTATCTCCTCCAAATGTTGCTTGTTTATCTGCCTTGTTTGTTTTATAACCCAACTCCAGCAGCCCCTTCCCGAGGAAGCCGCGTCTTCAGCCGGGCTAATCTGCCCCTCTGCCTGTGTTTCCTTTGTCACCGAATCCATGTATCAACACAGCGAGGCGCGGGCAGATCGAGGAGGTGTGTAATTGCACAAAGACACTCATGCTAATATAGCCCGGGCGAGCGAGCGGGTGTGTGACTGACTCAGCTGACACGAGGCATGTTGCGAGCGTGAGGAATGGGAGTCACAACACTGCGGCACGGCTTCAGCCGTACAAAAGCCCGTACTGTAAGAGCCCGATCGGGGAACTTGAGACATGGGGGCGCGGCGAGAGATCGGATTCCCGATGCAGACGCTGCCCTCCGCCGGGGGAGCCCGCGGCAGAGAACCCCGGTGACTTGCAGTTTACCTTCAGCTACCGGGGGGGTTACGTGGAGGTCAGCGTATACAACTTTTAACCCTCTCGTACTGGCAACGCATACTGAGGGAGTTAGATGGGACGGAGCTGAACACCGACACCATGGTTCCCAACTAGACCCCTCATCCAATCTTCCATTCACCTCCACATGTGGACACACTCTGGTGGACACCCCCCACTCTAACAAACGCACTAGAGGAGACCTAAAGCTGAAGCACGAAGCAGTGAGGCTCACTCGTGACTGTGGGTTTTCTTGGGCATGTAGAAAGGACTAGCTGGATAGCTCACTTTCATTGGACAGGTGTGAAAGCATTCAAACGCTATTCCATGCATTGAAAACTGGTGTGTTCAGTGCAACACGTTGGCGTCCGACTCTTTCGGACTCTTTCTGTTTCAAGCCGTTTGTTCTGGCCAATCGATGAGCCGAGGTTCCTTCTTCCTGATGATTCAAAGTGACACTTAAAAGGACCAGCTGTTGTAACTGGATTGCTGACACTACTTTGACCCACTTTCAGAGGAGCAACGTGAACCAAACCAAGCAAAGGTAAGTTATTTTTCAGCATTCACCACACAGTACTGGTACATAAACACCTTTTTCTAGTGACCCCCAAGACAATCTCTGGCCCGCCCCCCCTACAGCAGGGTACCCGAACCCCCGGGGTTGCGATCCACTGGTTGGGAAGAAACAACGAAAAAAAGCTCCACGAGCGACAAAATAAGCAGAACAAGTCTGATGGTGTCCCAAGTTGTTTGATTAATCAAAGAAAAGGAGCCAAATTCTCCTGTCACGCTCCGCAAGTAACAATGCAAACATTCGTTCGAGGGGAGATGAAAACAGTCAACGGAGTGGAAAGGGGAAACAGCGACGGGGCTTTTTTTTTTCTTCTCTGCAGCAGGCCCGCCTCGGATTTTGATCGACTCTCAGACGGTCGGCGAAGGCCGTGGAAAGGAGCCAGCAAACCTGCACGCACCGACAAGTGAACCCCTCCGTCCCGGGAGTCTTTCCTTTAATGCGCAAATCTGCTTAAATAGGCGTCCTGAGATAACGTTTTCACCTGCACGCACGTTTCGCCCATTAAATCACGCCCCCCCCCTCCCCCCGAAGAAGCCGGCGAGTAGTGTCGGAACGACCACATTTGGGTTATAACTCACCCTCGATTACGGCCGTTGCCACGTTCCACTTGAGCAGAACAGACACCCATCTGATTTTGTTCCAAGAAGACAGGCGAAAGTACACTGCCGTCATTAATATAACACTGATTCTTTCAGAGCGGCCGTCCGAAGGCCAGTCACAAGCCGAGCATGGGTTCCACGCAGCACAATAGGCACCCTTACAGGCTTATCACCCCAGTCATCTTCATCATTAGAATAATCATTGGTGGTATGATGTGGCTCAGTCATCAGTTGTAAGTATGACACCAGTGACTGTTCTTGCTTCCAAAAAAAAAAGAAGAAGAAGAAAGACAAATATGAAAGCGGGCCTGTTATGAAATGTTTCCTCCGAGTGAAATGTTCTGGATCTCACCTCGGCGGCAGATGAGTTATGCGTAAGAAGAAAAAAAAAAGAAGGAACGCTTGTTTCACTGGGTCAGGATCTGAAGCGGGCGTGATTGCCTTCCTCCGTCAGGAGAGCAGGTCCGGCCTGAGACGGGCCCGATCTTCCGATCAGGAGCCTGAAGGCCGACAAGCCACATGACGGACGTTGTCACAATTGACTGAAGGTGTCACAGCTGACTGGTTGCGTTGCGCGACGCTGGCATGTGTCTGGCGTGTCGGAGCCGACGATGGGCGCGATGGAGCGGGACGACGCGGGTGTTTTGCATCCGCTGGTTTCCGCGGCGATTGAAGACAAGCTTCTGAAGGCCTCCACGGTTACTGCGAGTAAGACTGGACATCCTGTGAGGAGGCTATAGTAATGAGATGGTGACCTTTTTTGCGACACATTGAAGTTAGCAGTGTGTGAGTGCCCGTCATGAGCTGAAGAAAAGGCTCTCTGGAAATGGACGAAAGAACGAGCTATCTCTGTTTTAACTAAGCAGACGTCTGCTGTCGATGCTTTAGGATTTGCCTTAAAACAGAGACGAGCGGTCTCAGTGAGGTCTACAGAGGTTAAGTCCCCCAATTAGAGGACCATTATTCACCAAAGAGACAAAATTTCATCAAAACTTTCCAACTATCATGTTTCCATACAACTTCCGGTTCAAATGATTTCCTTTTTTCTCCCTCGCCTCACAAACTACTGAGGTCAGGCCAAAATAACAGGGACTGGGGCCACTTATGGCCCACGTTTGCTTATCAGGAAGGACAAGATGTTCGAATCAGCTATAAAAAAAATCTAGTCTCAGCTATGTTTCTGTCAAAACTGTCAAGTTCTGGAAATTAAACTTGTTTTTTCCTTCTTGAAATTGCAATAAAAAAAACTTTTTTTTAAAATTGTAAAACATCACTCAAAACACGTTATTTTAAAAAGATTTCAATTAACAAGATGTTCAAAATGCATCATCTTTTAACACCTAAAAATCAAAACTTGTTTAACTTTGAGGAAATAATTAAATCACCAAAACTAAGAAAAATCTTGACAAGATTTCAGTCCCTTGCAATAAGAAGCTGGCAAGTAGCTAAAAGCTCCAAAGACTGTGACTGTAAATGTATTTACTGTTTTGGTTTTTTTTGTATTTCTACAGGTACATTTTTTTACCTGATTTATTTTGGCAGATGTTTTTTGTAAACAGGAGTACAAAAACAATCATTTTCAACTGAATCTCTTTCAAAGCAGCCCATCAAACAAACAACTCTTGAGTAAAGTGTGCCAGAAGGGAGTGGGGTGAGGGTGGGTGGGTAGAGAGAAGAAAGAACACACAACCACCAATGTGCGACTGTTAACAACTGCTTTGGGGTTTATTTTACAGTTGAGAAAGAAATGAAACAAACTAATCGGTGCTAAAAAGTTTTTTTTGTGTTTTTTTTTCCAACCTTTTCATTTTTACAATATTGTCAATAAAACATTGAAATGTATAGTCATTGTGCATCGCTTATTTATTTTCCACACCATTTCATGCATCAGTTCGGATGCAAGTATAATTAAAATCATTTCTGTAAACCAAGCCAAAGAAGCTAAATTTGTATTTTTCTTTAAAAAAGGACATTTTTGTAGCTCTACAGCATATATCTATGTACATCATCTGTTTTTATTTTTTAAGCCTTTTTGTATACAAAATGACAATATAAAAGTTAGAGAATGCACACACCTTAAGATACAAAGAATGTTGAGCCGTTTCCAATGGGAGGATATGTCGTATGGAGTACTGACGTTTCACTGGTTATCATTTACACGCGACGGACTGTTCTCTTTACAGTTGAAGAAAGCGACACGATTTCGAAAGAGAAAAGTTGTAACAAACCATACAACTGGAAAATTGCTATAAGGTGATACTTCACAACAAGGAAAACTTTTTTTTTTTTCCGGTGGGGTTTTTTTTTTCTTCTTCTTTTTTTTTCTCTGGAGTAAACTTGCATACTGATGGCCGTTCTTTTTCGCTGATTGACTCGTAACCGAAAGCAGCCCCAAACCAGCCCCCCCCCCCAACCCCCTCACATGATCTCTTCTCTCTCTCTTTTTTTTTTCCTCTTTGACTTCGTCTGATACACCGACAGATTTAGGAGCAGGCCATTCATCATCAAATGAAAAATAAACAACAGAAACCAAAAAAAAAAAGAAAGAACATTGCAGTGACAGAAACCCAGGGAGGAGGAGGAGGAGGAAGGGGTGGGAGGGGGGGGGGTGTGGGGAGACGATAAACTCTGGATCTTTTGAAAACTCGGATTTTGACAAATGCAAGATAGTTCAAAACATGTCCTCTTTACAAATTCAAAATTCAACTGTCTAAGGTGCTACTTCAGTCTCTCAGGGTATTTTTTTTTCTTCCGTTCTTTTGGTGTATACATTTAATTTTTCCACCTTCTTCATTATCAAGTATTATACAGTTTTTCCTCTTCCACCGATCCTTTTTCCCGCTCGCCAACCTTTTTTTTTAACCATTGAAGCAGTAGTTGTATTTGCCATGAAAAAGATTAAAATCTTGTGTTTAACCTTGATTCACTAAAATACATGCACAGATCAGACAAATAGCATATAAATATATTACAAAATAAGTGTAAAAAAAAAAGAAAGAAAAAAAGAAAGCTTGGCAAAACAAAAAAAAAAAAAATCAAACAAACTCAACATGAAAAGACATGGTCCAGTCAGGCAGTTATCACAACAAACAAACAAAAAAATAAAATAAAAATAAGACTGATTTTTTTTTTTTTTTTTTTTCCATTTTCTGGCGGCTCAGTTCGGCCCAGTGCAGTAACTGTGATCAACGTCTTTTTAGTGCAATGAGATTCTAGTCAGTTCCACAGCTGTCAGTCCGCGCGCTCGGCTCCAGACGCGCCCGGCTCTAAACCTTCTCCATTTTGTCCAGCTTCTCCAGTTTCTCCAGCGCGGTGACAAACACCAGGTGGTCCTCGGGAGACTTGCCGTGGGTCTTGCTGAGGTGCAGCTTGACCGCGTGCTTGCTGACGAATGTCCGATTGCAGAGTCTGCACTGGTACACGGCGCCTGTGTCGTCCTCCGGCGCGGCCAAGGCCGACAGGGGGCTGCCGAATGTCATTTTGTCTGTGATCACCTTTGAGGCAGCCTGCTGCTCCCGTAGGTGCTCGGCTGACAGCTTGGACAGGTCCTTCAAGCTGAAGCCCAGGTGAGACTCCAGGTGGCTGATGTAGGAGGAGGGAGTCCTGAACTGAGAGGCGCAGTCGCCACAGAGGAACACGGGCTGGCACGAGTCCATGTTCTTGAGAAACTTGGTGCCGCCAGTCCGTCTGAGCTGGTACTTGACGTTGGCCAGCCAGTGGGAGATGGTCGTCATGGAGAGGCCCGTGAATTTACAGATGTGGACCCTTTCCTGGGGGCCCAGGTCAGTCATGGCGTAGCGGCCCTCCGCCGTCTCCCGCAGGCTGGAGGCGAACTGCGCCTGCAGGATGAGGAGGTGCTGAGGGTTCCAGTTGGACTGCCGCCCTTTCCGCTTCTGCACCGGCGAGAGGTCCTCCAGGGCGTCCTCGAAGGCGCTGCCGTCGGCGTCCGACTTCTCGGAGATGGAGGAGGGAGTCGAGGACTTGGGCGTCAGTCTCCCCGTGAGGTTCTTCACCATGTCGGAAATGTCCATCAGGGCGTTTTCCCTCAGCGGGGACGAGACGGAGTCGGAGAGGGAAATGAGGGGTTTGTTGCCATTCACGCTATTATTAGTCAAAAGCACGCTGCTGCTGTTGTTGTTATTGTTGTTGTTGCTATTCGAGTTGGACTTGTTCCTACTCAGGTCGATGGGCTGGTCGTTGTTTTCGTACAGCGGGTAGTGGTTGACGGACTCGGCCTGCTTGCCCTGAGGAGTTGGGTTGAAAGCGGGCTTGTCCATCATGCTGTTGCTGATTTTGTAGAGCATGGACAGCGGGTCAGCAGCTGGGCTCACCGGTTTGGAGGCCTTGCCCAGGTGCGTGTTCATGATTGACTGGAGGGCGCTGAGGGGGTTGATGAAGGGGCTCTCAGGCGAGTGATCTGTGATGATGCCAAGACTGTTGCCGTTAGTCACGGGCGACTGGCACGCCTCCGACCCGTTCTTGGAGTGGTTGCTGTGGCCGTCCACGAGGCTCTCTTTGGGCTCCTTCTTGCAGATCAGCTCCGAGTCCACGCTGCCCGGGCTGCTACTTCTCATACCGGACGGCTTACCTCCCGAGAGGTCATTGGGGGAGCCCAGCTGCTCCCTCTGCTCCCTGAGGGCAGGGGAGGGCGACTTCACTATCGACGGGGGCCGGCACCGGTCGTGGCTCACCATCTTCTCCTCCTTCTCCTTCTTCACGGTGGCAGCTTTTCCCGTCACCTTCTCCACCAGCTCCTCCATGGCAGTGACGTTGCTCCTGAGGGGAGTCGGGGAGGACGGACTCCGGGGCGAGTGGATGACCGAGCCCGGGTCGCTCACAAGACCTCGCAGGCTACTGTTGTACATGGGCTGCATCTGGACACTCTGGACCGTCGGGGGCAGGATGGTGGCCGAGCTCTTCATTGCACCCTGGAGTTGGTAGGCCGCATGGATGCTGGGGTAGCCCCCCCACGTGGGGGTCCCTGTCTGGGCTTTGCTGATGGCACTGGATACCGTATTCTCCAGGGATTTTAGAATATCTAAACCCTCTTTGGGAGTTTCTTCCAGATCTTCCTCTCGAAGGTACTTATACGACGTGGTGTCTGTCTCCGATTTCTCACCCGAGTCGTCTTTCTCCTCCTTAATTTTCCTCTCCACCGGCTCGCCGCCCTCAGCTTTGTCGTCCTCGCCCACGTCCCTTTTCTCCTCGGAGCCGGAGGAGAGGGCAGGGGACACCGGCTGCGACTTGACGCTACTCGGGACGGGCAGCCTGGTGGTGGTCGGGGGCAGCGGGATGGACTGGATCTTCTCCTCCACCACCGGATCGAAGACCAGCTGCTTGCCCTTCTTGGAGGCACAGTTTGTGACCTTCAAAAAGTGGCCCGTGACCATCATGTGGGCAGTCAGCTGCTGCAGCGTGTCATGCGAGCTCCCACACTCCATGCATTTGAGGATCTGCGCTTTGCGTGCCTCAAACTGCCACGTGTAGCTCGCGCCGTTCTGGTAGCCGTAGCGGTTGTTTGGCGTGACGTAAGGGTTGGCTGCAGCTTTCGCGTCTTTGCCAGCGTCCCCAAGAGACACGCCCCCACCACCAACACCGCCAGCATGGATGGAGTCCGGGGAGCACGGGGAGACGATGGCGTCTTGGATCGCTCGCTTCTTCGCCGAAGTGGGCACCAGCTTCGTGGCCAAGGCCGGAACTGGTTCTTTGAGAGGCACTTTCTGGTAATGCTTGGTCTTGATCATGTGAACGCTGAGGTCCTGCAAGGACTCGAAGGAGTGGCCGCAGTACATGCACTTCAGCACTTTCTGGGCGTCCTCCTTCCCCTCCATCTCCATCAGGGAGCGCTTGCGCGGCTTGGACCAGCGCTTGCCCTGCTCCTCCTCTTTGTCCTTGTTGTCGTCCCGGTAGTGGCCCGTCTCGTTCATGTGGACCGTCAGCCCCACCAGCGTGTCGTAGGCCGCGCTGCAGTCTTTGCAGCGGAACTTGCTGGCACCGGTGAAAACCGAGCCGTACAGCTTGTTGTTCTGCCTGTAGAGCTGCACCGTGCTGAAGAGGCTCGGCTCCGGCAAAAGGTGGTACGGGGTCTGCTGGAGGGTTTTGGCCAGCGCCGCCTGGTGCCAGTCGTAGGCCACGCCGCTCCCGTTGCTGGCGGCGGCGGCGGCGCTGCCCCCGCTGCTGCTGCTGCTGGTCCCGCTGTGGCTGCCAACAGAGCCGGCCGCCGTGCCGTTGGTGTTGCCGCTCGCGCTGCTCGTGTGGTTGACGTTGGTGCCGGAGCTCCGGCCGTTGTGGTGACTGCTCGCCAGGTTGACCACGCTGCTGCTCTTGCTTGTGGTCGTAGTCGTGGACACGGAGGCGGCGGGGACGGGCTCGGGCGTGGGGATGGCACTGTTGACGCTGCCGGCGGCAGCGGGCTTCGCTTTCATGATGTCCATGGTGATGCTGGACCAGGAGGCATCGGAGATGAGGTTTGCATAGACGGCTTTCATCTGCGCCAGGCTGTCCTGGAAAGAGAGGCCATTGTTCGGGCGGAAGGGCAGAGCGCTGCCTTCCCTCTCCTGACCGTCCCTGGAAGAGGTGCTCTTGAAGTCCGCGAGTCGGTCGCTGGCGTCGCTGAGCGGGGACCCATAGCCGGCGTCGGGGTTGGTGCCGTTGCTGAGCGGAGAGTCCCGGTAGCTCGGCGGCTGGCCTCCGTCCACATCTTCCTCTTCCTCGTTGCAAAGGAACTCGGTATCCTGGCCGTCTAATGACAGGCCGTCGTCCTGCAGGTGCTCTTCCTCATCGTGTGCGCCTGCCTTAAGCTCGTCCTCGGGCATGTACGCTGGAGTGCAGAGACAGAGAGCAAGGGGGGGGGGGGGACAAAAATGGAAAGGGGGGGGAGAGAAGAAAAGAGGTCAGCTCAGTGAAATTAAAGATTTACAGCACACTAACAGGACCACTGTCAAAATAACATGGACTGAATACTCAGTGATGGGAAATGTAGGCTTTTATTCGGACCGGATGTGTGCGGGCTGTATGCATGCATGCATGAGTTTGTGTGTATTTTACACACATGTGGCTCTGAAAGCCAGCGGTGGAAAAAGCCTCCGAGGGAAAAATAAATCACTGAGCTTCTGACAGTTGTCCTTTTCCTTCCCAACTATCTATTCCTCCACACATGCCTCATGTTCCCCAGGAAATGACTGGCTGTTTGGCCTTGTTAGCCAGCTGCATGCTTGCATGTTCACCCCCCCCCCCCCCATCATTCCCTTTCAATCCCCCGCTTCCCTTCCCTTTTCCAATGCTTTATTGCATTTCACTCATGCAGCCCATGAAGTTCAGCTTCAGCTCAGGTTACGCAACTCATCAGGGAGGGGGGGGGGGGGACAAAAGGCTAATTTGGAGATATCACAGGGTTTTTTTTTTTTCCTCTTCCTGATGAGCCGAAGGTCATTTTCATTTGCGCTAATAGGCAGGAAACAAACTCGGGAGCGAGAACGGGCTCGCCGACTGTTGGGGGACGCGGTCTGCGGCAGACGGTCGGCGGATTTCGCGCGAGCACGGCTCCGATCGGCGGCGGCGGCGCAGACGGCGCGCGTGCGCGTGCGGACGACTGAGAGGGGAGAGCGGGCTGAGGATCAAAGACGAGATCGGTGGTGGTAAGGGGATGGGGTGGGGGTTGGAGGGTGCGGGGTGGGGGAGTGAGGAACTAAACAGGTCTGGGATGTAACAGGTTCAACTTTCAACGATGGAGAGGAAAATTAGATGGAAGGTTGGACCAGGAAGGTGCGTCTGCAGGCTGGGGGGAAGACACAGCGAGCATCGGTAAGTAGGAGAGACAGGGGGTGGTTGGCGGTTGGGGGTTGGGGGGGGGCAGGCAAGTGAGTGAAAAGAAGATGTGGAGGAGAAAGAAAAAGTGAGCAGGAGGTGGTGGGCTTGTTAGATGGGAGAGGGAGGGAGGGAGAGAGAGAGGGAGGGAGGGTGAGGGAGAGAGGGGGGGAGGGGGAGGGAGACAGGAAAGACGGCCCCCTAGCTTCTTCCTTTATCTCCTTCCTGCATGGTGAGATGTGTGTCCTAGATGCCAGTATCAGTCTCTCCTGATGAAACAGATGTGCTGTCAACTTCAAACGGCACGCTAACCTGTCATATCATAATCTAAGTGGACATAATACCTGATATATATACACTGGCACCATTTACTGCTGCCTGAGAGGAGATGGGTGGAGGGGTGGGGGAGTGGGGAGTTTGGGGGAGGAGGAGGAGGAGGATGGAGAGGGGGGGGGGGGGGTTGGGAGAGGTGAGCACCTGCACCAACAACTGTGACTTCGCGATGATGTGCATGCGGGTGCGTGTGAGTGCCGCGGTAAGTGCCTGTTTCGCGAATGCCCGCACGCTCACCTTCCCGCGCCCGCCTGTGTACTTTATGCATTTTCCGCGGCTCGCGCACGTTTGCTCTTACGCGGCAAGCCCACCGACCATAACATCGCCGATAAGTCGGAGTGGCGCCGCCGCCGCCGCCGCGCGTGCGCGCCCGCCCGCCCGCCACTGATACACCCTCCTGCAAATGAGCAACACACTCCCCGAACGCCTGACAGGATTTCTGTGAAATGAGAGCACTACAGGAGAACCTGGCTGCGCTTCAATCCCACTGACAGACTGAGACCGAGACAGTTTCTAAAACTCCTGAAAATCCCTAACACAGCAGATTAGCATTATGTGCTGTACTCTCTACAACACATCTGCAGAGTGTCTTCTGTTACAGTGCCTTCTCTACCCCCCCCCACCCCTTCCCGCCAGCCCCCCTCACTAACCCGCTTCCAGGAGAGGAGGCTATCAATACGCATCAGCCATTTAATATACAAAGCATCCTGCAGAACGGCTATCCGCTCCTCACACAGCCCGGCGAGAGCAGCGCCGACATACAGTAGGAATTACCTATGTGAGTCACCCGTGTCAGCCACAGCCAGAAAACAGCTAAACCCCCCCCAACCCAATAGCTGTGGCAGTGTTTAAACACGCACGTGCACGCACGTGCACGCAGCGAGCAGGAGTGTGAAGCGGCAGATCAGAAATATCCCTGGGTGAGTGACAAAACCGCAGACTGCAGCAGGGAGGGGCTTCCGAACGACGAGCGGGTCGCCAGGGAACCCTTTGACGATCCCTGTCAATCAATTCCTGTCCTGCCACGTTGTCATGGAAACAACAAAGAGGGGGAGATATCAAACGCGCCCAGACAAAAGACTGGCAGAGACAGACATCTGTAAAAATCACAGGCAGCCAGTGGACGCTTTCGCGAGCCATAAACGCGCGGCATTAGTGATGAAATGTTGGCTCACGTGAGCCTGAAATAAAACGATCTGTCCATCTGTTTCTTTCCTTTTTTGTTTTTTTTGCTTTTTTTTGCATCTAGTCTGACAGGATGCTGGGAGAGGAGAGAAGAAAAAAAAAATCTGAAGGATGAGGAAGGGAAAAATATTAGGAGCCGCGCGTCAGCCGAGCCGGGGCAACTTGAAGCTGTGTGATTCTGACTGGCGAGCAGATTAAGCTCCTTCTCCTGTCCTGGATGCACATATGCGGAGCAACACCGGCAGCGAAGAAGAAAAAGGGGGCGGGCTCCGGGTAAGGGGGAAAAAAAAAAGAAGGGGGGGGGGGGGGGGGTGTAGGGGGCAGGCGCGCCGTCCCTGGCGGTTTGGTTTGCCGAGCGGGTGATGGCTGTGAGCAGGGCCATCTGCACAGGCGCCAAAGCGCCTGTCACTTTTGCTCGGGGACGCGCCGCCATCAAGGAGACAGGCGGCGGCGTGGCCGGGATGGGACCGCAGACTCACTGTCAGGAACGCCGGCGATCAAGAACCCCCCCCACCCCACCCCACCCCAACCCCCAACCCCATTCCTCCCGCCACCAGCCACGCCACATCACCGGCAGCACGCACCGGAGAAGCAGGAATTAGCATCTCACTCATCTCCTACCCCACCCCCCTTCAAACAGGGTTAATGTACGACAAACAAAAAGTGGGATAAAATATGTTAAGTGCCAAAATGGCTTTGTAGTAGCCTCTTTGGACGCCAAAAAGAGCTCTTTTAGGGATGCATAATGCACAAATAGATTGACACACACACTTAATCGCGCTGTAATGCATGCGTTACCAAAGGTTTTCGTGTCTCCGCTCGCAAATATGCCTAAAATACGGACGACGGACCCTTATTTGATTAGAGATAAGAGCTTTAAAAGAGCTCAAGTGTGTGTTTTGCTCCTATCCGCCTCATTTATTACTATTCTTATTTGAATGAGAGGGCTTCTGAAGGACGACCCGGCTAATGTACCCACCGAGCACCCTTGATCGTTTACTTGTGGCGGGAAGACGACAGAACACTGTGAGAGACACTGGGCGATGGTGGGGGAGGGAGGGGGGGCTGCAATCAGGTTTTTGCGCACTTGAAATCAGCACTCGGAGGCCGAGTGAGACTTTGGAGCTGTTTGAGGTTTGTTTTGGGTTTGTTTCCCTTATCCGATATGAGAAGACGGCGGTGAACGCCCCGTGTCCCGTGTCCCCCTCCCCGCCCCCAGCCCCCACCCCGCGGACGGAGCGCAACCTTTCTTGCGATGTTTTCCGTAAACGATCGCGGGTGAAACGCGAGCGGGCGGACACGTCAGCGTTTTTTTGGCAAGCGGCGAAGGAGAAACATATCACTCCATCCCCCCCCAAAAAACTTAGCTATCTTCCTCCACCCTTCCATTTTTTTTTCCCGCCTGCTCCCTTTTCTTCGCTGAGAGTCTGCTGGTTGTTAAATCAATAAAACTCTCTGTCAGGCTCGCGGAGCTTCACCATTTGGCCGCTGTCAAAGCCAAACAAACCAGATAAGAAAGGCAGAAAGGCGATGAAACGAGTGAGGGAGTGAGAGAGAGAGAGGGAGGGAAAAAACGAGGGGATGAAACCAGTCAGCCACCCCCCCCCACCCCACCCTCGCCGGCACCTACAACACCCCTCCCTCTATTTATTTACACACATTTCTTTATTTATTTGATGTGAGTTTGGGAAGAGGGGGCAATCATGGCAGTCATTTGCGCCGCTAATGTCCAATCACGGGTCCCTTCACTCATGTGATTTAGGCAGTGCGGGAGTGGGTGTGCAGCACAGGCGAAGGGGGGGGGGGCGCGGTAGTAGGTGGTGGCTAGGTTGGCGAGGGAGCGGGGGGGCGGTGGTGGTGGTGGTGGTGGGGGGGGTTTCAGAGGCCGTTTAGGCCGGCCCTCCTAATAGGAAACTGGCAGTCTTATTCCTTCCCCAGATTCTGTTTGTCACCCGGCTCTCCATTACGTGCCTCTCAGCCCTGATGGCTTTGGACAGGAGCTGATCAAAAAGCCATCGCTTGACCTACACGCCGTGGCAGAACGAGACTCGCGCCCCGGCACGGCGAGGAGAGGAGAGGGGCGGGGGAAGGGGGGAGGGGGGTGAGACAGAAGGAAGGGGAGAAGGGAGGAGGAAGAAGAGAGGGGGGGGGTGTAAGTCAGTGGA
The DNA here is from genome assembly GCA_032164315.1 of Malacoctenus gilli. Classification (NCBI taxonomy): domain Eukaryota; kingdom Metazoa; phylum Chordata; class Actinopteri; order Blenniiformes; family Labrisomidae; genus Malacoctenus; species Malacoctenus gilli. Next base: position 15,630,934 of record JASSRZ010000007.1, read on the forward strand.
TGGCGCAGAGAGAGAGGGAGAGGAAGGGGAAGGGAAGAGTGGAGGAGGAGAGGGGTTGGGAGCGGCGATAGCTCTCGGACCGGGACAAGAGGGCTGTAAATAAAATGACATTATTATTTCCTCTGTCCCGTCATGTAGAAAAGCCAATTATGGTAATGCTGCTGCCGGCGTGTCAGAGGGAATGCTGGGATGTGCTTCCCGTGAAGCGGCTAACATGAGAGCAATGCCCTGATCAGGAGCACGGGCCCCCCCCACCCCCCACCCTCCTCCCTCTCCCCGTCTGACGAGAGACCGAGCAGATAGGACGAAGGAACAGAGGAGGAGGAGGAGGAGGAGGAGGAGGAGGAGGAGAGGAAGAGACACGGAGCTATCGGCAGAGCTGTGTGTGGGCCCTGTTTCCTTAACGGATGAATATTAAACTACGTGGAAGATTTCTGAGGTCACCAAAATAAAGTTGGACTCCCAAAACTTGATGGGAAACATTCGGTCTTGGTGGGTTTTTTTTTCTTTTTTTTCGGTTTTCGCCGGCGAAAACGTGTGTGGGAGCAGCTTCACCACGAGCGGCCGAAACGCCTGACCTGTGTGGACGCTTCGACGCGAAAAAAAACCGGAACGGCGGGAAGGAAAAAAAAAAAAAGCCCAGCGATGGGCCTGGGAAAAGTTCAGGAGTCGGTGAGTTATAGTCCGTCACCTCTCCAAACCTGACGGGATGAATTATGCAGAGACGAGCGCGAGCGAGCCGGATATTGAGGAGTGAAGGCGATCATTTACTTTAGAAGCTCATTTGTTCTCATCCCGTCGGAGGCGCCGCTCCGCTCCGCCGTCCTCCCGACTCCTCCCGCGCCTCACGCTGGGTGGGGGGGGTGAGGGGGGGGCTCTCCTTCAAATAATTCCTCGGCTACCTTGCTCCTTCACTTCCCCACCACCATCTTTCTTTCTTTTTCTCTCCCAACCATCCTCTTCCTCCTCCTCCTCCTCCTGCTCCTCCTCCTCCTCCTCCTCCCCCTCTCTCCAGCCTTGCTCACACGCCCACATGGGCCCCTCCCAAGCGGAATAATGGGAGCATATGGCCTAGGCAGCACCTACAGGGCCTTAAATAACTGCTGCAGCATTCCAGCTCGCTGTACCAATTTATCTCCCACTCACAACCCCCCCCCTCCTCCCACCCACCCCCCGCCCCCCCAGCACCCCGTTTCGAAACGCTCCCGGTCGGCGTGGAGCTCGGCGGCGGCGGCACGCGGGCATAATGGACCGACGTGGAAGGCGGCGGGAAAGTGAAGAAGTGCCGCGCAGGCAGGTTGGGCGCTGAAGTCTCCGTCTCGCTGGCGGACGCCAGAGCAACGCGAT
>JASSRZ010000007.1:15660786-15683270 GCA_032164315.1 Malacoctenus gilli
CTTTGATATTTTGAGACAGTGTAGGGGAGGAGGAGGAAGAGGAGGAGGAGGAGGAGGGGGGGGGGTGATCCGGTGGGGCTGGCGGTGTTGTTTTTCGTGGGAGGAAAAAAAAAAAGCGGCAGGAGAATATTAGGAGACGAGGATTGATTTGTTTCACCTTACTAGGAAGTGGAGCGCCGTGTCCGGGAAGGGGAGGGGACTCCGACCGACGGCGAGTCCGGGGCGCCGCTCCGCTTCCTGCCCGGGCTGCCGCCGCTGCACCGCGCTGCGGCTCCACAGCCTCCCGAAAAAAAACCCACAGCGGCGACCGAAGCGTGCTCACCTCCCCCTGGGGAGGGGGTTGCCGCGAGTCGCCGAGAAGCAGCCAACTAAACGTTTATTTGTCTGTTATTTTTGTGAGTGGGGGGGGGGGGGGGTTCGTTTGAAAGGTGCGCTCGGTTCGGGGCCGGCTCGGCCCTACACGCCGCGTGCGTTCAGGGAAAAGCCTACAGCGCGAGCTAACGGCAGCCCCGTTTATCGCCACCGACACACACACACACGCGCGCGCACACGTCAAGTTTTGCCCCGTGAACTTTGTCACGTCCTTCCGGGAAGCCATGGTCCGCCTGCTGCTGCCGCTGGCAGGGAACGGCGGGAGGGCGATCCGGGCGATCGGCGGGGGGCGCCGAGGCACCGGCGCACTTTCCGGGGGAGTTGGGGCGGCCGCCAGGCGCACCATCATCGACCTGTCCTACTCGGCGCACTTCATGGATTTCAAAGGCTCCTCCATACCGAGCAGCATGCGCAAGCTGGTCGTCACCCGGCTCAGTCCCGATTTCCGAGAGGCCGTGGCGCTGCAGACCGCCGCCGTCCCCACGCCCGGGGACGCGGAGCTGCTCGTCAGGAATCGGTAAGTTGCTGTTTGTTTTGTTTTGTTGCGGGGTTTTTTTGTCAAGGCGGTCTCAAACAACACGGGAGCTCTCGGGATCGGTGACCCGAAGCGCTCCTTTTCCCGAGTCTACTGACGGATCGTCCTTTTCTTTTTTTTTTTCTTTTTTTTTTTTTTAAAAAAGCGGATCGGAACTGTTTATTTCGGAGAAGTTTGATAGAAAGAGCCGCGCTTACCTCCGATCATCCATGTCCAGCACCTGCGATCATCCCCATCAGCACAAGATGGCAAAACACGGCGAGAATAAGCGCGCTACTGTAATTCCAAGTTCCGCCCTCTCTGCATTTGTCTATCAATCCATCTCGGCATCTCTCTCCCTCCCTCTCCCTCTCTCTCTCTCTCTCTCTCTCTCTCTCTCCCACTCACTCCCTCCCTCACTCCCTCTCTCTCTCTCTCTCTGCCCTCCTGTCTCTCTCTCTACGTCACCAACCTGCAAACAGAAAGTCATGGGGGGGCTCAGACTGGCAGCAGGAGATGGAGATGATGGAGAAGGAGATGCGGCGCTGCACGGGCGCTGGGACTGCAGCATCATTCCTCTCGTTCACAGCCACACACGCACACACCTTTTGTTGCTTCACATCAGCCAGATCACTACAAAATCACAAAAGATATGAAGGAATAGAAATTAGTGACATTTGATTTTAGGGGATAAACAGGATGAATGAACCAGGTTGTGTTTGGTTTTATTTTCATCTTCCTCCTATTTTTCCCATTCATTAACACACTTCTGGAATTGCACGTGCCTGGTGTGTGTATGTGTGTGTGTTGTTTTTTTTCCACTCTTAAATCACCGCCACACCAACACACCAGAGGGTCTATCGTGGGCGCAACTGCCGTCGCCGCCCGTAAAACCCAGTTTTTTTCTCCCTGCAGACTGACGGCCGAGCGCGCCGCGTCAGGGTCTCGGCGGCTTGTAAAACAGTGGCCAGCTGCAGGTGAACTTTGACCGTTTCGGGGGAGCGACGGTGCGGACATGCGGGGCGGCTGGAAGAGGGGAAGTCCGCAAAACGCGACCGTTAATTCAGCGTGATTGAAGCACAATTTGGAGATGTTTTGAGGAGTAATGTGACGATGAAAAAATAAATAAAAAGCACAGATTCCTCAATATATACCCCACTTTTTTTAAAACAATTTAGATAAGTGACATATTAGTGTTTTGATGCCACACTGTTTGATTTCTCTCACTTCTCTTGGTCCACATACGATGGCCCACAAATGTGCGACGTGTCGAATCACAGTTGGCATCAAATCTGAAGCATTTATCCCCATTTATTCTGCAGAATGTTGTTACTTTATTCCCAAATACGTCTGATTTTTGTGTGCGTACGATTCGGAAATAGAGCCGCTCCAAACAAATTCCGAGAAACCAAACAATCATCTGTGTGTTTTTTTTGCTCTCCTCACTCCCATCAACTGCTTCCACGTTTCAGCGTGTTTGCATCACGAGGTCAGACGAACGTCTTTGGACTCACATTTTTTATTTTGTGTTTTTTTTCGCTGGATCACCTCACGGGTCGAGGTCGATCACGGCTTTGCCTCAACTCCGGGAAGTTTCTGGAAGCTTCCGGTTGGAGCAGACTTGATTGCCGACGCAGATGTTTGCGACTCAATTGCTGGATGGTTGTTTGGTTGTTGTTGTTTTGTTTTTTTTCCCTCCCCACATACATCCAAACCGTCGCGCCTTTTGATAACGCCGTAATGCGTCTCGGCGAGCACGAGCGATCCCGCAGATGTAAAGAAAGTCAAATCGAGGTGTTGTGTCGTATCGTCGCCCCCCCCATCTATGAACCGCAGAAGCATTATCTCGCGGGCTCAAAGTACACGTGTGACATGCGCGGTAATGAGGCGCAGCATGCACGCCGCTCTAAAAGACAGTAAATGATTTATTTATACGTTTCCCCTCTTTTCTCACATATTTGTTTCCAGCATGTTACAAAAGTGAGATGAAAAACGGCCGTCTGCGCGTCGAGGCACGCAGGAGCCGAGTGCTCTCTCTTCCTCCCTTCCCCTCCGCTTCTTCTTCTCCTGCTCTAAAAGTGCGGTTTGTTGTGGGTGTCTCTGAAGACAATGAATCATGACATCATGCAATGTGTTTTGTGATACAAGCCTCTCGCTGTCAGTGCAGGACTGTACTTTTCGAGAGAAAAGGGAATCATTGCCAAAACAAAGCGAGAGCGCCTGTGCCCCCGCGTGCACGCGTCTGCGGGGGGGGGGGGGGACACACACACACGCTCCGGCCTCGACCTCCTCCTAAAAGAAACGTGTGCTCGCACTAATGATGGTGCCACACACACCGAAGCGAAGCTTGTTTACTTCCGTTAATGTTCCCGTGACGCGGCGCTTTCGTGTCGTCACCCCCGTAATCAGTGGCTATCTCCCCCCCCCTTTTCTTCCAGATTTGTCGGCGTCAACGCGTCCGATATTAATTACTCGTCGGGCCGCTACGACCCCTCGGTGAAGCCGCCCTTCGACGCCGGCTTTGAGGGCATCGGCGAGGTGGTGGGCCTGGGCCTCAGCGCCAGCTCCCGCTTCACCGTCGGCGACACGGTGGCCTACTTCGGCAGCGGCGCCTTCGCCGAGTACACGCTGGTGCCGGCCAAGGAGGCGGTGGGCGTGCCGGCGGCCCGGCCCGAGCTGCTCACGCTGCTGGTCAGCGGCGCCACGGCCTACATCGCCCTGGGCCGCCTGGGTGAGCTGGCCCGGGGCCAGACGGTGCTGGTGACGGCGGCGGCCGGCGGGACGGGGCAGTTCGCCGTGCAGTTCGCCAAGCGGGCCGGCTGCCACGTCGTCGGGACCTGCTCGTCCAGCGCGAAGGCCGGCTTCCTGAAGTCCATCGGCTGCGACCGGCCCATCGACTACACCGCCGAGGACCTGGCCAAGACGCTGAGGAAGGAGTACCCCAAAGGCGTGGACGTGGTCTACGAGTCGGTCGGCGGCGGCGTCCTGGAGGTGGCGGTCAACAGCTTGGCCAACAAGGGCCGCCTGATCGTGATCGGCTTCATCTCGGGCTACCAGAGCGCCTCGGGGATCCCGCCCTTCAAGGGGGGGACCCTGCCGGTCAAGCTGCTCCAGAAGTCGGCCAGCATGAGGGGCTTCTTCCTGCCCCACTTCCTCGGCGACTACCGGGAGGCCCTGAGCAGCATGATGCAGCTGCTCGCCCAGGGGAAGCTGGTGTGCGAGGTGGACTGCGGGGATCTGGCGCCGGGGGGCCGCTTCGTGGGCTTGGAGTCGGTGTATCGGGCGGTGGACTACATGTACGCCGGGAAGAACCTGGGCAAGGTGGTGGTGGAGGTGGCAGCTCCTCCACCAGCTGCCCCCAGCAGCAAGCTGTGAGCCCAGCGAGCTGGGACGCACTCGTACCCGGCCGGGGGTGGAGTTGAAAAGGGGAGCACTGTGAACACGGCCGACTGTGGCCCTTTATTTTTCTAAGATGATGAATAAAATATAGAATTTCAGACGTAAGTTTAAAAGCTCCTTTTTTTCCTGTGATCAACCGTCAAAAAATCAGCGCGATAAATGGTGATGATTTACATGGAGGATGATCTGTAGACGTGAATTCTGATGGGCTCACTGCAATAAACTATGCACAGAGACGCCGTTTGATATCAGTTATTGCTTAATCTTTATTTTAGTTTTAGTCTTTTTTTCCAAATCTTTTCTGATTCCTTTTTTTTTTGGTTTGTTCTCGTTTTAATCGATGGAAACTGATGGTCATCGTTTGTCCAATTTAAGTCAATAAAAACAGTGTAGCTTCGCAGCTTATTTGAACTGTCAATAAAAGAAATGCCAAAAACCAAAAAGATATTTTGCTTTCTAAATTGTCTTATTATAAAAAAAATTCAGTTAAGTGTTTGAAGGATGCAGCTCTGCTGTCTCCTAAAAAAAATACCTTCAAACAACGTTTGTCCGGAAATAAAATCAATTGACAGAAATTGAGAGTAAATCTCGCAAAATGAACTGAAAAGAGCTCAAAGGTTCATTCTGCTTTGTGCTGCCTTAGAAGGTCAATTAAGATAAAAATGTGAAAGCAACGTAAAAGTTGTTCGTCAGGTCTCAGAATCACAGTGAGCGCTCGTCACTCTCCGTCTCTGCTGAAGAATCGAAGGGTTTTTACATTTGTATCGAGCTTTAACTGAACTTTAAATTGTACACTTGATTGCGCCCTTTAATTGAAGTCAACAAGATTCCAAATATTTCGACACAGTCGGCGTCACACGTTGTGTTTTTACGATTCATTTGTGTCACCAATAAAAGGTTAGTTGACAAATGTTTTGGCAGAATTTAACATTAGTCAGAGGTTGGTGGTGGTGGTGATTGGGGGGGGGGGCGGGGGGGGGGCCAACCTGGCCCACCTCTGCAGGAGCAACCACCGGATCGTTTGATTTGTTTGTTGGGGTGAGAAAATGTATTGAACAAGGGAGCTGAACAGTAGTCGGAGGGGCCCCGAATTACCCTGCGAGTTCACGTTGATGGCAGTGTTATATATGTAAGATCTTAGAGGCAGAAGTCTCTATATCTCCCCTTCGAAACCGACTAACTGATCACCGTCTGACATCACCTCTGACCTCCAAGAATCGCCTCAATTCAGCTCCTGCAAGCACTTGATCACGAATGTTTTCTGATAGATTTCATTGTTTTTTTTGGATGGGTTTAGGGGCGTGGGGGGGCGGGGTGGCTTACATCGGTACGTTCTTGTCAAAAGTGAGTGCCGCTCCAGGTGCGCCGGGCATTTCATCGCCTGTTTGCGGGCTGACAGAAACGCCGCTCGCACAATCAATCTTTTCATTCACCTGCTCTCCAGCCGCACATAATAAAAAAAAAAAACGAAAATTAGTCCTCGTAACCAGGAGTCGGACTATAAAATGTCATTATTTTTCCTCACAGAGGGTAAAAAAAAAACAAAAAGACCTCTGGTGAATGCTTTGCTCAATGCTGTTTGACACCTCGTTTTTTTTCTTCTCGTCCCACTTTGTGTTTAATGTAAAGTTTGAAGTTCAGCCGCTCGGCGCTAATTTCCAAGTGAAACTCTGAACGTTTGTTGTTGTTTTTTGTTGTTTTTTTTCTCTCCGAAGAGTCAACAAGTGGAAGGGAGAAAGTTTTGGGGAAGGTTTCGGGGGCCCCGAAACTTCAAGCGGAGCCGAGCGGCGTGCGGTCCCGCCCTTCCGCCCAAAGCAGGAAGCGTGCCGGACGCGAGCCGCGTGTCAGTGTCGCGTGCGCGCTCGCGCGTGCGTGCGTGCGTGTGTGTGTGTGTCACCTGAAAACAAACACCTGTTCCGACCTGGCAGGGAGGGAACGCCGTCTTCATGCGCCGTGAACATGTTATTTCCTCATCCAGGTGGCCCCTCGAAATACAACCCAGTGTGAAATACGTTACAGGTGTGACCCCAGCATGCAAAGCTGCTGCCTCCGCCAGACGGGGCAGGAAATCAGAGACACACCAGGCCAAGGCCTCCTTGTTCTGCTTTCTGCCCCCCCCCTTTTTTTTCCCTTTCAGATTGTGGTGAAAGAAGTCAGAGGGGAGAAAAAAAAAACCCAGCCAAAGTGACCGTCGCCACACCTGCTGGTCAGTTCCACACTTCAGGGTTTGGTAAAAAAAGACTTTTAACTGTGTCTTTTCCTTCTGACTGTCCAAAAGAATGACGATGTTTAAAAAAAACAAACAAAAAAAAACTGTGGATATTTAAAAAGCAATAATTTCAAGCAAAGGGTGATTTAAAAAAATCCAAGAAAATCAAGAGTTTGGTTGGAAAACATAAAATAGAGTAAATGTGGAAACTGGCAAAAGTAAACAGCAAAACATCCGCATTAAGAACTGAAAAGCAAAAACTGTGCAATAGTGTGTGTGTGCAAAAACAGTGTGCAATAGTGTGTGCGTGCCTGCGTGCGTGCGTTTGTTTGTGTGTGTGTGCGTGTGTGTGTCCCAGGTTTTTGAGAAAAAAAAAACATTTCAATTTTGGTCTTTCATTTAATTGGCAAATTTCAATTTTTCAGTTCATACAGTTCTTTACTTTCTTGATTTTTGTAAGTTAGTAAAAAAAAAACTAAAGGCGAAAAATAGAACTAACAAAAACGTTTCCATATTTTGAGCTCGACTTTTTAGCAGGACTGCGCTTAATTCAGCAAAATGCTGCTTCAGTACCTCAAACAGTCAGAAATATTCTTTTATGTATAAAACAATGTTTTACCAGTTTTTAAAAATCACGTCTTTGTTCACTCGTCTTATAAATATTGAAGGGTCTCAATATGCTTTCCAAAAGAATTGTTCAATTGCTTCAAAACAATATTAAAAAACCTTTTTGTTCCACTGATAAATCAACAGACCTCTAAATTATTAAAGGGTTCTGACAGATTGTCAAACCTGAAGCTGTTCCCCCTTCAAAATAAAAGTTTCCCTCGCTCCTGTAAGGCCTGACCACATCTGTTTTCTGCATCGCTCTGCCAGAGTTTACACATAGAGATAGGATACACTTTTTGGCATCCAACAGACTGAAACTCTTAGAAGTCTATAAATGGCCTGCAATGTTTGCTACGTTTGGGAGGGTGTCAGACCAACAAAAACAGCTTTTGATCCAGCAAAAGTTCAAACTTCCAACCCTCCTTGTAGCACTATAATTCCCGACGTTGATGGCTACAAATCTCTCCCTTCAGCTTTGCCATATTTTACACATTTGGCGTAAAAATTTCTAGAAAAATAACTTAAATTTCACTAAATTTAAGACAAAACGTGTCAAAGCAACTTGTTTCGTCCATGTTCAGAGATGCCCGGCCGCTTCATCGAGGGAGAAAAATCACGTTCTGCGTTCATTCTCGTAGGGGAACGGGGGGGAGAAAAAACTAAAAACGACATTTAGAAAGAGCGGCGGTGAGTTAAACTGACCGAGTGAACAAACAGCGTGTAAATTACCACTGTCACCTGTGCGGCGACCGTGTTTGCTCAGGTGTTACGATGCTGAAAGCAAGCTCTTACATGCCTGCTGCACCGAAAGGTGAGGGAGGCGACGGCGCGTGCGTTCGGTCGAGTTGAGCAAGCTCGAGTATGGTGCGCGTGCATCCACTTTAGACTGCAGGGGGGGGAAGAGGAGGAGGAGGAGGAGACCAGTTTTAGCATCTCTTCAATTAACAGGAGAGGCCTCGTCTGGGCGTCCTCCAGGGCCTACCTGTACCTCCGCTGATTAGTGAGCAGTCACAGCCCCAATTAGAGAACACAGGAACCTGGAGAGACAACACTCTTTATTTAATTGGATTGTGTTGCAGTCCCGGGCTGCTGACTGGCATCCGCGCCGAAGCCAGCCTGCAACAGCTGAGCGTAAACAAGACATTAAAGACAGGGACGGAGTTCTGGGGAGGCGTTCACAAACACACACACGCACGCACACTGCTTTAGGGTTGGGGAGGGGGGGTGGGGTCCCTTTAGCAAATTATGCAAAGTGTCCCCCTCTTTTTAGGAGAAGACACTGCTTTGTTGTTTTTTTTTTTGATAGGTCACCAATTCTTGATTCCATGAGGATCATGGTGTCAATGAAGTTAGTGGAAGTTAAACCACAATTTAGACACAAAGAATGCGGTGGACCTAAACACAGCACACACACTTTGATGGCTGCACTTAGTCATTTGAAAATGAGGGCTTTGTGTGTGTCACTTTTGCAGGTGTGTGTTTGTGTTATTGTTGGGGTTTTTTTTGAAAGCTGAGATCCACCCATCGAACCCAACGCCAGGTTTCGCTGACGTCAGCTTGATTAGCTAATTTTGTTGTTGCTCGCAAGATTGGGGGGGGCGGTTCACTCGGGTACCGAGGGAAAAGGTGACACACTCATCCATCCACTTTTCAACAGCTGCTTTCCTTTATTCTCACACTCCAGACCGTTTTACTCCCTTTACCAGACGTCACTTTCTTTTTTCATTGTTCTGCGATGACATTCAGCAGAGTGCAACTCTCTCTCTCTCTCTCTCTCCTTCTCTCTCCTTCCCTCTCTGTTCCTCGACCCTTCTTTTCCCACTGTTTTGCCCTCGCTGGAATATGTGGCACATAACAAAGACATCACCACCTCGCGGTAGCGGGACTGTAGCCTCCCTCGCAGGCGCCTGAGGGACGCTGGCTGGCTGGCTGGCTGGGCTGGCTGGGCTGGCTGGCTGCTGCCAGGATCCAGACAGTAGTCCGGTTTCCTTCCCCCCTGCAAGTCACTCAGATCCCCCCCCCCTCAACTCCCCAAGCCCCCATCACTCCTACCTCCATCTAATTACCAAACCTAAAACCCCACTCAACTAATTAGCCACAGCAGACCCAGGAACTGTGAGTAAAGGTAAAGAGATGGCTTCATTCAGGGGTGTGTGTGTGCATATGTGTGTGTGTGTGTGTCTGTGTGTGTGTGTGTTTGTGCTGAAGAGAGGGAGAGTGAAAGAAAGAGACGAGAAGAAAGGCAAACGGAATATCCCAGCTTTTCTTTAGCAAGCGCATCTCTGCAGCCAATTAGAGTCATTTATTAAACTCTTTTGCGAAACCTGACTCGTGCATGACAGAATGATGTGTTTGTTTGTGTCCGTGCATGTGTTCCTGGATATGTGCACGTGTGCACACCAGTTCTCTGTCACACGCGCGCGCGCACACACGCACACACACACGCACACACACACACACACACACATACACGTCCACACGTGTCTCCGTACGGCGGGCAATCTGTCGGCTTTTTCTGTCCATCAGCCGCGCGAGCGCTCAGTGGGACATAAATTACAATATGCAGCGGCGCCACTTGTGTAAGTCTCAACGAAGGGGAGGAATAACTTTCTTAATCAAGTCCCCCTGATTAATTGTAATAAAGGTGTCATCCGTAAAATGTGTCCTCCTGATTGAGTAATTCGGGGCCGGAGACAGTAAGCACATCCCCGGTGATTGGGGGGTTGGACAGAGTGGTGGTGGCGGGGGAGGGAAGGGGTGGGGAGGGGAGGGAGGAGGAAAGGGAAGGTTTGTGGAGGACATACTGAGACACAAATAGCTCCTGGGCACACTGGCAGCCTTCGCGCAACTGACAGTTATGAAATACAATTATCAGTGTGATCTGCTTAAGAATTCATCAGCGGCCAGTGAAGACGTTCACGGAGAAGACAGAAAGAGAGGGGCGGGCGGGCGGGAGGGAGGGAGGCTGGCAGGGGGAGGGAGGGAGGGAGGGAGGGAGGGTGACACAAGAGGGGAGAAAGGCCTCGCTGATTAAATGAGCTTTTTATTTTGTCTAACAGATTGCTCGCATTATGTTACACTATTGTGAAAGGATTATCTTTACTGTTATTGCCTCTGTTAAAACGGTAGCAGACCATGCTCGCGGCGGCTCCGACCGACACGCTGCCGTCACGCGCAGGATGCTGCTGGGGGGGGGAGGGTGGGCTGGAAGGAGCTGGCGGGTCCAAACTCACCTCCAAACCTTTGACCAGCACCCATCAAATACTGAGGTGTTGGTCACTTAAGACCTTTTCACTTTGGTCGCATTTCAGGGTGAAGCCGTACACAAGATGTCAAGTCATATCTTGACCCGGATCTGTTGGGATGTGTTAAACCTGGAGACTGCTTTATCCTTAGTTGGGGGCAGCAATGGGTGCAGCACATCCAGCCCACGTCACCAGTCTACCAAACACAGAGACGCAACATCTCACACACAGAGTCACACCTGTATACAATTTAAGATGCACGTACAAGAAGGACGTACCTGCTCGAGTGGCCCCCGGGACTCCAGACTCAAACCTAGGATCTTCATGGTCCGAGGCCAGAGAGCAAGCCACTGCTGCACCACGCAGAAGTTCACCAAGATGACCGGAGCAATGTTCCCATCAAGCACCATGAAAAGAAAAGAAAGCGGCGTTTATTTAGACCACTTGTGTTGGCTGTACAGTAAATAACGGCAGTGGACCGCTGTTTTTTTTTTTTTTTTACAAGCACAGTAACAAAAGAAGCGTCTGCTGTGTGCTTCCATCTCTATCTCCAAGGTGTCACGTCAGAACGCAACCTCCACGGGCGTGTTGATGGGATGACGCTCACGTGCTGGAGATCAAGAGTCGCCCAAGCAAGAGTGGAGCTCTAACAACACCGTTTAACAGCAGGGATAAAAATCATATTAGAAGAGTTTTCGTTTACCGCCAGAGCGCCATAATAAAACGTTATTGTGACGCGCCGCACCTCCAGAAAAACGTACGGAATGAAAGCAGAGAGAAAGCACTGAGAGGTTCTTCTATTTGACAGATAAAATCATGCGCAGCAACATCCATCATGCCCTTCTACCTATATTAACCCTTTAGGGCGTCCTCTGTGGCCTCTGGGGGGGGGGCGAGGGGTCCCTTCCTGGGTCTGTGCAGATGTAGATATTCGAGTGAAAGGCAAGGGCACCACTCACAACCCCCAGGATTAATGACATGGTCACCACGCTGACCAGCCCCACATTTCCATTGGCTGGATAAAGAGGAGAGGAAAGACGGCGGGAGCGGAGTGGTGGTGGTGGTGGTGGTGGGGCGGCGGCGGGTGCGAAATATGAACATCCTGTCTGTGGGATGACGGACAGGTCCTCAGTCCCAGCTCCCCGAGGTCCCCCCCCCCCACCCCCCTTACCTGTCCTCATTCTTTACTGGCTTGAGTTGGCCGGTGAGACGGCGTCTCTGCGGCCAAGGACACGGGGGTGTCAGCGCGGCGTCGGGGTAACATCGTTCATCAGGCCGCATCGGTAATGGCTGGCTCTCTGTGACAGTGGTCATCAGGACACAAAAGCAAAAGGGCCCATAAACATCGCATGACAGATGGCTGGGAGGACAGCTCCGGACAGCGAGGGAGGGATGGAGAGCGAGAGATAAAGTGAGATAGAGGGAGAAGGACAGAGGTGGAAGAGAGATCTCAGGCTGGGTTGTTAAGTCTTCGGAAAAGTCTCCGGCGCCGGATGCTTTATGAATGCCCATGTTCAATGTCAGCTGTGAAGGAAAAAGCTGGAAATCACCGAGTTTGGGTGGTGGGGGGGCAGGTGCGTTACAGCTGACGTTGGACAAAAAGCCCTAAAACGAGCGAAGCCGACGCAAAATAGTCCAATTAAAATCAGTTGACGCGCTAAAACGAATGCAAATTATTTTTGTCCCACCGCGATATAAAACATCGCGACTCAGGATGGAATCGGATTCAACAGCGACGCTTGTTAAAAAACAGGAGGCGCGACTGTTCTGGGTTTTATTCGAATAGCTCTTCCGATGTCTTTTTTTTTTTTTTTTTTTTACACAAAGTTTAATTGCGAGAACTCGTATTTCTGCCATTCTCGATCCTCCCCCCCCCCCCCTCCCGCCCCTCCCGAGTCCTTCACCGCATTTCTGCCGTGACTTTGGCCAATTAGTGCATTTGAACCTTTTCTACCTTGAGCGTGGCGTGTGCGTCAAGAGGTTTGGTCCAAGCAGGAGGGTCCAACGCGAAGATGTGTTTGCTCAAAATTTTGACGTGGAGCGGGGAAAAAAACGGCGGCTGTGTTTGGAACGACGGATCGAGGATCCATCAGAGGGATAATTGGCGCACGACTGCGAGGGGCTCGATGGACCAGCTCAAGGACGACGGCGCAAATTCAGTGTCAGCGTTGCACAAGTGATCCGCGGGGACAGTCCAGCCGCCTTCAAGCCAGAGCTGTTTGGTCCATTCACACTGAGCAGGCTTGATTCTTGGAAAGTCTGCTTTGTTTGAACCAGCCTCAGAGCTCATCTGAATGCTGGTCTGCCCCAAAGAGGCTCTAGTCCACCTGATACAGTGGGTCTCGGTTCACTCACAAGTGGACCATGGAGCACTTTGTTAATGGCTCTCAAAGCAAACTAACAGAGTGGAAGCAGACCAAAGGAAGAGGCAGAGACATGAAATACGTTGCCTGGCAACGGCGTGCCCCTACTAACAAGTAACCGGTCACTTTCAGTGTCCAAGTGTAGGGAAGCACCCAAAAGCTGAGGTCTGCTGAGGAGCTTTTGCATCGTTGACAACGAGAGCCAAAAACATACATACAACATCCATAAGATGTGAAGTAACGGAGCGGCAGAAGACAAACCCAAACCCAACGATCAAGGCATGCGATTGGCTGACATGCAAGGAAGGTGGAGCCAAAAGACACGAAAGCACAACAAGAACCTGGAAAAAAACAAAGCGCATTGGAAAATCAGTGCAATAACTGTTCTAACAAAGTGATCCACTGTTTTCGTCTGCATGTCAGTGCAGGATTTGAATAAAAAGCATCCCAAACATCCCTGCCTGACGTCCAGAGGGTCTCGCCTGCTCTCAGGTGTGCTGTGAGAGTCAGTAACCGAAGGTGTTTTGAAACTTTTTGGCGTTCATCCACCAATCACATGCTGATGTGAGAGAGAACCTCTGCCTTCCCCACCCTCCTCCTGGGATGTGCGCTTATGCATCACAGGAGGGTGTTGATATTTTCCCATAAACTACAATCGAAGCAGTCTTGGGAGGGGTGGAAGTTAAGGAATAATTACGAGGTGCTACCAGTGACAGAAAGCGAGAAACAGGTTGCGCGAGTACGAGGTGAGGCGAAGGTGTCGAGAGCTGTCACAGGAGTGAGTGCGGAGCCTGTCGTGGGTCCCCGTGGAGGGGGGGGTGGGGGGTGGGGGGGGAACAATTGTTGTGTTAGCAACACCTTTGTCACCCCAGGATGTATACTTTGTCTCCGCGTGTTTACAGGGACATCAAGTCCCAGACGTGAGGTATCACCATCTTCAAGAAGGAAAAAAAAACAAAAAAACCACCGCTTCCTGCCCTCGGCGGTGACGCCACGGGCCAGCGCCGCCGCGTCTCCTGCCCCCCCCCCATTCCCTTCCTTTTGTTTCGCGGGACCGGCCTCGCCCGCCCATTAATCGTCACCCATCCATCCCGTGCACCTGTATATAAAAGGGAAATTAGAATATCCATCACTCGCGCCGCACGTCACGGTGATTGATGGGTTAGTCACAGGATCCCCTCCGTTTCCTCCTCAAGTCTTTGTTTCAGGAGTGAGAAGTGAACATTATCTGGCACCATGATCAGATTTAGTCCGCACATTTCCATCTCGGAGAGCGAATGATACACAATCCACGCGAGGAGGAGGCAGCCGGCAGAAGGTTTATGGAAATCTAATATCATAAGGCCCCCCCCCCCTCCCCCACCTCCTTTCTTTTTTTGTCTCTTTTTTTTTGGTTTGTTGGACTTGTTATTTATGGAGTGGGCCGGTGACACTTTTGATGTAACAGTATGAGACAATGTAACGAGGCAGAATCTCATTTTGCTGAAGTGTTTCTGTCAAGCGGCGGTCTGAAGGATGATGGGGAGAATCTGTGCAAACAGGTTTTGAGTGGGGTGCGCTAAGACTAAAATACCAACTGTTCTCCGAGAAAAAAAAAAAAAAAAAAGCCTTCGGTAAATAGCAGGAAAACGTCCTCCCGAGAAGGGCGATATGAATGCCACGCAGTGCGTAACGCACATGTGCCTTTTAAGTAAAGTAGATGGCGTTGAAACAAAAAACAAGAGAGGAGAAAGAAAAGAAAAAAGACGGCGCGGGAAACAGACGAGGAGGGTTCGAGCGGAAGCCGAGGCGCCCGCTCGTTCAATCCCCCTAAAAGTCCGTCAATCGTGCAGAATGGCTGCGGCGCCTCGGTCAAACTTTTGTCTCTCCTTTCCTGTCTGTCTCGCGTCCGTGGGTGTGCGCAGGCGTGTGTGGTTGCATGCGTATCGGGCGTGTGTGTGTGTGTGTGTGTGTGTGTGTGTGTGTGTGTGTGTGTGTGTGTGTGTGTGTGTGTGTTTGCGTTTGACGAGGGGGAGACAGGAGCCCTAACGCTGCAGGATGGAGAAAGGTGAACAGGAAACAGAAGGTGCCCATGGAGGAGGTATATGACATCTGTCAGGATCCGGGGTGGGTGGGGGATTCGCCGCCCCCCTTCTGCCGGCCCGAGGGTCACCCATCGCGCCGCAGTCGCTGAAGTTGTCACGACACCTCTGACACTTCCTTGGCAGTGGCGGCCGAGAGCCGGACAGCCCCGGACGCTCAAGACGCGCACATATTTCTATTTTGTTTTTTTTTTTGAGAAGGAGGAGGAGGAGGAGGGGAGGGGGGGTGTAAATTTTGTCTGAGGGGGAGGGGGCATTTGGTATGTGCTGTTTGTTCTTTCTCCAAACAGAAATGTCCGTGTCCTGCTCATTGTTGCTTCAACCCCCCCCCCCCCTTCCCCCTCTCTCGCTCTCTCTCTCTCTTTGGGGTCCTGGACAGAGGAAGGTCAGCTGACACGGGAAGGTCGACAAACAAACAAACAGAAGGAATTAAAATAGAGAAAAACAGGGCACATGAAATGTGAGTGTGTTTTGTGTGTGTGTGTGCGTGCGTGCGTGTGTATGTGTGGGGGTTTCTAATCGCTGTGAGGCTGATGGCTTGTAGCAGCCATTACTCTCTGTTGTGTCCTCTGCCCCCCATTGGTTACAACAACACCGCCTGGCACGGCTGCCAGTGTCACGTCATCTCATACTTCTGCTGAACCACGCCGGCGACAAGAGGGGCCACTTCGCGCCGGGATCGGCTTCGCCGCCCGCGCCCTCACCGCTCGGGCAGCTGCGTCCCCTCAAGGTGGCAAAGGTCGTTCGCGCTGGAGCAAAAAATAACACCCGAAAAAAAAAAGAGAGAAAGAAACTGTTGAAAATCCGAAACCAGCGTGAGTTCAAATTGGGTTTGGTGATTTGACTAAACAGCGGAGGCAAACAAAGACTATAAAAAATCCCCATGAAAAGTCATTTTTAGAAAGCACTTCACAACAGCCCGATTCCAGACCTCTGAATCGCTGCCAACTGTCTGGTTTTTTTGTTTTTTTTAATGAAATAGCAATTCAGTCTGATTATCTAATCAGGCTAATTGGAGCGTCCCCCGATGTTCTGTCCAAACTGATGATGTCTGGTCACCCTTGATTTATTTGCCACGTAAACCAAATGATAATATATTGCCAGATTATTTCCTCAATGTGCACTAAAAACAAATGTTAATCGGCTGAAATCCAATGACGCTTTTTGCTTTTCTCCCCAGAAAACGATCGGTAAATAAATAAAAAGGTGGAGAAAAATGACGGCTACGTTCCCTGGAAGTTGCAACATCGCTATTTTTTGTCCACTTGATCCATAAAGGTTGTGTTCTACCGACATTTGTATCTTTTATTCTACACACCTAATTGTAAAGAAATCAAGCGTCAACATGACCTCCTGCACATTTCAAAACGCATTTGCTTCTTCACTTTTGACGTTCATTATTGACATTAAATATACAATGAATGACGGACTCCACTTCAATCCATGCTCAAAATCTCAATATTGCTTCAAGGGTGGAACACCATAGGAGTCCCTTTTTATTAACTGCTTAAAAGCTTCTTGAATTTGTATAAATACCTTTTTTTTTTTTTTTACACTCAATCACCTTCAGTGCACCTGTGAAAGGTTCTTTTCATTGGGACTGTTTTAGTGCATCAGAGGTGTCAGAGCCTGGAAAGGGGCTCAGCGCTGCAACATGCCGACCGTGATGCATTGAACAGACGAGGCCGCGTTGCTCAGCCCAGCAGACGGAAAGACTCACTTGGAGTAGTGCTATATGAGCCAAACGCGTAGGAAATCACTCGCATGTATCTCCTCAGCACTGAGTATGTTGAAGCTCATCGAGGGTACATTTTCCTTCGCGTTTTGCCCTCTTTGTGAATGTAGTTAAAAGGCGCTGCGTTTCATTTGTGAGTTTACAAAAGACCGCGCGTCTTTCTTCGTGGATTGAACATTTGGCCATCTGCATCCACCTCATTAAAGAAAAAGGTTACATTGTCAAACACTGATATGCAATTTAAATGCAATCAATTGCGATTAATTAATTAAAAATAGTGGAATTAATTGTTTGGGTCAGGTCCCTCCGTGGGTAATTTTGTGAGGCGTAAATAATAAATAATTAAATGATCTTTTGGGTGGGTGTGTTTTTTTCATTCGGAATTGAGTGTAAATGAGTCGGCATGAGTGTGCACATGATGACTTTGAAGGTGTCAGGCTGCTGCAGGTGAAGCCTGGGCCTCACTACCAGGATCAGTATGCACAGTGTGCCTTTAAAAAGAGAGCAGAAGAAGAAAAAAAAAAAGGAAAAAAAAAGAGCCTTGTTTCTTTTGTTTATTCTTTGTGTTGTCTTTTCCTCTCTGCGCCGAGTTTTGACATCGGAGATGACAGGTGTCTGTGGAGTGGAGGAGGAAGGGGAGGAGGAGGAGGAGGAGGTGGAGGAGGAGGAGGAGGAGAAGGAGGAGATGCTGGTGAGAAAACAATCTTTGACTGCCTGTGGGTGAAGGCAGACTCCTCTAGGCAAGGCGGCCTTCAGCGTTTAGCTGGGGGCGCAGTATCAAAATCACAGCCACTGCTGTACCCCTAAGGCGCTAATCTCAACCAGTTACCGTCAAGTGCTGCTTCTTCTTTATATAATCCTTCATTCCTCAACCCCCCCCACCACCACCACCACCACCCACCCCCTTTTTTTTTCTTCTCTTCCTCCAGCTCGCTCCGTCTCCTTGCCATGCCTCCATCTTTCCGGGGCCCAATCCGCAGAGGTGAGAGGATAAATGACAGTTTGAGGAGGTGCGAGGGAAGCGCGGCATCTTGCCGCCGACATTGTTTCCTTTTGGCTCGCCGGCGTTAAAGCGAATCCGGGCGGCGGCGGCGGCGCTCGCAGACCGCTTTGCTGCGAGTGTAATATCATAATTAGCAGCGCTTCCGCGCTTATCGGCGGCAAACTCGGCATCTCGCCAGATGCTGAGGAGACCTCTGCCGTCATTCAGGCGGCTCGATTGGAGAAAGGGGTTGTTGTTTGATCACTGGATGGCTGCTAATTTAATAAGTGTTAACTGTGGAGCAGCCATGCGAGAGGAAGAAGGGGTGGGGGGGTGGGGCGAAAACGAGGGAAAACTGTGGAAGTAAAAAGCATTAAGATTAACTGATGACATGTTCAACTGTGCGCATAATACGAGGCTTAGTTAAGTACGCACATGCTGTTTGTCAATTATTTAAAAACCCCAGGAAATTAAGTCCAGGTAATCTCATAAGGTGTAAATAACATTCTTTTTCATGGCAGCTTAATTGAATTCATTTGACGCTGTTTAGAAATAACAGAATTAGATTTGCTCTCACACGCAACCAAACACTGTCACCAGACGGGTTTTTTTTGGGGGGGGGGGGGGTTGGGTTTTTTGGTTGGGTTTTTTTTTTCTTTTTTTTTTATCAGTCTTTCTTTCAAAGGTGAACCGAAGACGACTTCAACTCTTCTATTTCCGACCGATCTGAAGGGATCAGATGTGGCAATAATTGAACGCGGGAAGTATTCCTCACGCAGCCCTGCAAGAGCTCTAATTCCTGCAATTTGCATTCAAACTAAACGCTCGCAACTTTTTTTTTTTTTTTCCCCCCCAGATCTTCAACATGTTGATCTTTCAGTCATAGGGGTGGGCAAAACTGGAGTACTGGGAGGGAGTTGGAACCGGACCTGCTGTTCTGCACATGCTCCAACAGTAGCGATGCAGTAACTCCGTGAGGAGCAGCAAGCACAGCAGTGAAAGAGAAGCTTGAGCTGCATGTGTTTCCTTGGAGAGTCCACCTTATTGTGAACGCACATCTGAACCCAGGTCAGGACCTCACATGTTAAGTCGGGTCTCGCGAATGAATCCTACTGCACCCTGTTTACACTGTTAAAATGCAAACGGAAGAAGGAGAAGCAGCTCAAATCAAAGAGGTTGCCTCTTACGGGGCAGCTGTGAACATGAAACTAAATTTCTTTTATCATTATTAATATTACCCGCTTAATAAACTGAATTTTCCCAAAAGCAGCCTTTAAATAAACACATTAAACACCTTTGACCCCGAACCGTCCACGACGGTAGCCTGTTTTTTGGTGTGATGTTTTTATTTTACATCACTTCCTGCCTTTTCTTTTCTTTTATTTCTTCTTCATCTAAACACATGCGACTGCTGTTTTTTTGTTTTTTGTTTTTTTTTGGAGCCAGTCTCAGGACCTTAAAGCGCGAGCGGAGAGCGCTCCGAAAGAGGCGGCGGACGTGTTGCTGGCGAGGACAGAAGTAAAGATGTCTGACAGTGGCTGCTGCCGAGCAGGCCGAGCATGCAGACACACAGACAGTGGCCTCAGGCACTTCAGATTTGCCTTGCTAGTGGGATGGCGCGGCTTCATGCTATTTAGACACACACACACACACACACACACACACACACACACACACACACACACACACACACACACACACACACACACACGGGCGGGCACGCAAAGAGTCTCGATGCAGACTGTAGGTGAAGGCCCGTGTATGTCTGTCTTCCTTAGTGAGTGAGGTGGGCCAGAGATGGAGGTGGAGTGGACGGATCGGAGGGTGGTGTGGGGGGTGGGGGGGTGGAGGAGGAGGTGGAGGAACACGAGGGGGGGAAATGGAGGGATTAGATGAAACCTTTCAGTGCGTGTCATCATCCCTGACATTCTGTAGGGCCTGACCTTAACAGAGCAGCATTGTGTCAGAGACAGGGTCTCATCACAGCACACGCACGCGTGCTCGTAAACACACACACACACAGGCACAAAGCGCGCACACACACACACAGATAAACAAACACGAGACCAATACGATGAAAAAAACACACACCCATGCACACACAGGCAATCTTTCAGAGGTCATGCCAGCTCGGACAGTAACTCCCAATGTATGGGCTCCCACAAACGCGAACGAATGTGGCGCCGAATGCAACAGATGAATTAGAAGAAGCTTTAGACCGAGTAAACTTGGATTTACTGCGCACACACCGAGAAGCAGGCGAAGCAGGTCCAGGAGCCGCGGGGAGGGATGGACGAGCATCAAACTGACAGGAAGAAGAGGGGAACTTTGTCAATCTGCCACACATCCAGGTGGGCTCCATCTCTTGACGCTGACGGGGGGGGGGGCATGAGATTGGTCACTGTAAGCTTTGGAGGAGAGGATGAAGCGATCCGTCGGGACTGGGACCTCCCTCCTCGGCCGGCTTTGGTGGCTGCCAGTCTTCCGTATGACGCCTGACATCAGCGCACCGGGGGGGGGGGGCATCAAATTCCTGTTGACAGGCAGCAACACCTGCAGCACCTCACTGACTCTATGTATCAGATCCGCTGATGTCAGAGGAAAAGGAGCATTTTTGTTGGCCCGCCTTCTTCCTGGGAAACCGATTGGTCCGAGTTTCAGTACAAGTCGAGAGCTCAGTCGTATCCTTCTGGAACGCAACTGAGTTTGAGGCTAAAGTTAGATCGAGTTTTTACTGAACAGACACAAGGACAGTGATGATCACGTCGCTGCACGTCGCCCTTGACTTGCAGTCTTTGTCGCACCCTGACTGATAGAACTGCTGCCAAGTGACAGTTTTCCGACTCGTGCGCTCACGTCACGACAGCGCATGAACCGCACGAGCGAGCTTTAAGAGCCACCCAGTTGTCGCAGCTTAGCATTTCGCTGGATTTCAGGTTCGAGCCGTTACTCACCACCGCGTCGCAAAAAGTCGCCTTAATCATTTTGTACTTTAACATTAATTTGGCCCCGTGAAACTCTGGCTCGCATTTATGGCCGAAAATTTGCGCGCGGGCACTCGGCGCGTCTCCACGACTCGCCAAACTGACAGAAACGGACCCGCAGGCAGTCCATCAAGCGCGAGGGTCCCGTCTTGCCCGTCCGGCCCCCCTATAAAAGGGTGTCGTAACAATGCCCGGCGCGGGCGCCGCGCTTTATCCCCCGCGTCCATATTCCGCCGACAGATTTAAAGCGGACCATCGGGCTGCTATTACAAAAATACGGTTGACCTTTGAGGGCCGGGGATGGTTTGGAGCGGGGCCGCTCTTTCCCCCCCCCGCCCGCTGCTGTTTGGACAGTTCATAGCGCTCAGTCCTGCGAACATACGTCAGTCTCCGTCACTTTATTAAAGAATTTAAGTACAACAGTATAATTTTTATGACGCCCATAAAGGCGGCGCGAGCTCATCTTCATTTTCCTTTGAACGGTGAACTTTGGGGAAAAGCACCTCGATGGGTCACCTAATTAATTCCTGCTCCTCGGGTCCTTTTTTGCCTCGACCTTGTTTTTTTTTTTACCGTCGACCGCGTGTATCCGCCATGTTCCCGCGTCTGCGCATGTTCTCGTGTTTCTGCCTTGAGAAAAGTTTAGAAGTGTTTAGGGTGGTGGTGGTGGTGGGGGGGGGTGCATTTTTTCCCCCTGCTTTGATCCATCACGAGTCACACAGAAAAATAGCTGGATGGAAACACTTTTTGGTGCGCCTGTGTTTGTCAGTAAAGACTGCTGCTCGGAGTCGGCAGCAGCGGCGCGGTAGCAGCAGTGTGTTTCTGACCCCATCGCGCTATCTGTTCTAATGATGCTCAGGCCTTCATCAAAGTAGGGACCCCCTGTGGCTCCTGGGGGCCCCTGGGCTCAAGCACAGTTGCTCTGGTTGGGTTCTCTCTCTCTCTCTCCCTCTTTCTCTCTCTCTCTCCGTCTCTCTCTCTCTCTCTCTCTCTCTCTCTCTCTCTCTCTCTCTCTCTCTCTCTCTCTCTCTCTCTCTCTCTCTCTCTCCCTCTCACTGCTTGAGGCTCGGCACAGTAATGAGAAACAGAATTTAAAGAAAAGCAAAACAAAACAACAAAAAAAACCCTCCTCCATCTTAGACTGACACCCCGTCTGTGTTCAGTCAGCTCGCTCTTTTTCTCCTTGTCTGTATCAAAAACAAAGATTGTTT
Source organism: Malacoctenus gilli (assembly GCA_032164315.1). Taxonomy (NCBI): domain Eukaryota; kingdom Metazoa; phylum Chordata; class Actinopteri; order Blenniiformes; family Labrisomidae; genus Malacoctenus; species Malacoctenus gilli. The sequence continues at coordinate 15,682,491 of JASSRZ010000007.1, forward strand.
TAATGGAGCAGTTCAAACACACTGGGCAGCTTTTGTTCAATGCAACATTTTTCTTTTCCTCACATGTGCGCGCACACACACACACACACACACACACACACACACACACACACACACACACACACACACACACAGGCGTGGGGAGGATTAGTGTGCAGCGCGCACACATATGGATTGATATGTTACAGTTTACTGGACCGATGCAAGACGGAGGGAGAAAGTATTGATTTTTTGCCAATACGGCTGCGTGTTGATCCCGGGGCCACATTCATTTTCATCACTCAGACGCGGGGAGGGAACGGCAGAGGAGTGTCACACTTGTTTTGCCAGTTTCCATGGCAACACGGATCATCCGTGTCAGAGGAGGTCAGGGCGCCGGCGAGGGGCAACTCCGGGTTCACCGAAATCAACATTACACGAGGCGCCCTCCACCTTTCGCTCCCGCCGTCTCTCTGTCCGTGTCCCCCCCCACCCCACCCCACCCTCCCCAACCCCCAGCCTCCTCCTCCTCCTCCCTCCTCGCGTGTCCATCCATCACCTCCTCTGTCTCTCCTAAACGGCGCTCTCTTCCTCCACAGGCATCATCACTCCTCTTTACCCTCTCAAACTATCTCCTGTGCTTCCAGCAACAGACTGGGGCGGTGGTGATGGTGCTTCGGTATAAAGGTGCCGAGCCCCTCAGGTGTCCCGGTGGAGCCGGCCTGCAGCAACCGGTCGAACGCGCCGAATTTTTTCCCCACAGCGTGAACGAAGTTTGAACGCATGACTTGTCCCCGCACC
>JASSRZ010000007.1:15770205-15794265 GCA_032164315.1 Malacoctenus gilli
ACACACACACACACACACACACACACACACACACACACACACACACACACACACACACACACACACACACCAGCTACTGAATTGCAGAAGAAACGGAGCCATCGTGGAGACACGCTTTGGTAAGACAGTCCTCATCAGCCCTCTGCGGGCCTCTTTCACACTCTGGCTCCCCTCAACTGCACCAGTCACCAAGACAAGACAAGGGGGGGGAGTTACAAAAACCGGGAGGGAGAACAGAGAAAAGGAGTAAAAGATGTCCAAAAGAAAACCAGAGATACTGTGTCGTGGTGAGAGGACACAAAGCGGTGCCGCGGCCAAAAGGCGTTCATCTCCAAACTTTCAGATCTATTTGTCAAGTTCTCGCCGCATTAAGGCCACACGAGATCCGACTCAAGCAGCAATTGAAGACGGATGTTCAAAAAAAAAACAACAAAAAAAAAAACACTTAAAGCTCAAACACTTTGCTGCCTGGATGCTTTTTTTCGAGCTAAATTTCTGACGATTTGCTCCCAAACTTTATGGCGGAAAAGATGTTGACGCACCCAGTCAAGCAAGGTGTCGCAGTGGTTTAATCACTGCAGTTGTAACTGAGAAGGAAGATGGGTGGGTTTTTTTTGTACTCATAAATCAAGAGAAGAGCGCATCTAGGAATGTAGAAGAAGCAGGGTGATCAAATCTGTTCATATAAAGCTGCTACGATGGAAGAGTTGCCAGGGAGCCTCATATTATCTGTCAGTACAGCCGCAACTCCATGAAAATATGTATATAATCCAAAAAAATACAATTGCTTGATGCTTTGAGAAGTGTGCCAACTTTTCTTGTCTCTCAACCAAACGCCCTGTCTAATCCAGCGCCACGCTGCAACCGATCGCTGCTCTCTGGATCACCACCACAGCCAGTTTCCACCTCCTCCATCTTATGTGGTTGTCTCACAACCCTACTGGTGTCAGTGCAAACTTTGCAAAGTGCCCACTTTTCCCCTCCTTTTCTTCTTCTTCTTCTGCAAACAGACCGCAGATTTACCCAAACAAAACAGAGCTCGAAAAGGGGAAACACAATAACAGCAGCAGTAGTGATAGTGGCTTGTTATGTTGGAAATAAGAGGGCACTTAATTGGGGTCTGATCGTCTAATAGGCAGCCCCTCTGATTACCAACTCTGCACATTGGCTTAAATTAGCCCACTGATGAGAAGCCAGGGGATTCAATTATGCTGGGGGAGAAATAAGGGGCCCTAATAGGCCACTGTATCAGGAAACATGGGACTGGGCCGAGCTAAAGCGCTGGTAATTGGTTGTTTAGTTGGGGAAAGTTGGGTCTGTTGGTAATTAGAGATGCTGAGACGTTTGGAGAGCCACCAAACAGACGACACACGGAGGGTGGGAAGGAGACAAGAGTCCTTGGCAAAGCATAAGGGGCCAAAGGTCGCGGTGGAGACCTCAGAAGTGCACTTCAGCCAATCAGGTCGCGGACCAGGGAAAACATGTTGGTACTATGGAGCGGTGTTGACTCGGAAAAGGTCAAGACAGGGCACGCTGGGCTGGGAGTGCAAATCAGCAGTTGGTCCTCGTCGGCGCTCTCGCGAACAATTCCTCCTTTTTCATCTCATGACTACTCTCGTCCTTTTTCAAAACTCACCTTTCTCTTCAATAAGCGCTTCTTCTCGTCTCTCTTCCCCGTCTTAGACAGGTTAGCTGTTAGCCGTATCTGAATGTGTACAGCGTGTCTGACTTGAGGGAGGACGGGAAAGAGGGGGGGGCTGAATTATGGATGAGGCTTTATGGGAGCCGGCGGCCTGTCTGGTCCCATATTCACTGTCCCATACAGGGGGAACGGCTCTGCCCGGGAGCATCCCCTCCCCACGTCAATCACGCCAGGTGTCTGCCTGTGTGTCGCTGGCTGTCTCTCCCCCCCGCCCCCCCAAAGGAAAAGGATATTCACTCGTAAGCCCAGCCGACTGGGGAAGAAACGATCCGTGTGCGTCGGCACATTCCTGTCACATGTCGAGAGAGCACCACTTACATAAGCGCGTCTCCGAGTCATGGAAGGGAACCGAAACCAGCGTGGTGCGGGAGCTTCCCAGGAACGCTGGTACTTGACAAAGACCAAGAAAGAAGCCTGATATCTTTTCCTACTTTCTCCAAATTAGGAAGCTGGAGCAAATATGAGGCAAGAGACAACGTGGACAGGTTGCTAATCCATCACAGGGTGGACACAGAGACACAAAATGGGGTTTGGAGGGACTGTGACGAAAACATCTCCGTTTTTGTCCATCCAGGAGTTTTTTTGGGCAGAAAGCGGGCGTTCTTCCAGGCCAGTCGGTTCTCCGGTGAAGCGTTGATAATGTCACGCAGACCTGCGTGGTGTCCCCCCGGCACAAAGCCCACCTTTCTTAAACGGAATGGGCCTCCACCTGCTGACTGGCTTCCAGAATGATACACCAAAGACTCATTCGGAGAGGAACTCCGACCCTTTACAGACTTTGCGGGTGAAACAACGATTGTTTGTCTGCTATCAAAGTCGCAAAACTGCTTATTGAACCGCTGTTGTGCCGCAAAGCCGCAAACTTTGTCCACTCCCCACGATCCAAAACGTTGGGGCTGAAACCCACAAGCGCCTTCAACAGACCGTCAGGCTTTGCCCTACATAAAACATCTGCGACGTGGCGGAACACTGCAGCATAAGCACACACCTCGCCGAAGTGTGCCACCGCCACTCCAGGGAGCACGTATCCCGTGTCATCAATCTGCTTCAAATTTTCTGACGGCGACGCAACGTGTCCACAGGCTCAGACGGAGGCAGAGTTTGACCCAGTCTGACAATGACACTCGTCTTCCAGTCATCATTTATCGCACGGGAAGAGAGGGGGGAAAAAAAACCCCCAAAAAAACATCAAGCCTCCGATGGCCCGAAGGTGACTAAAAACACAATGCAGACATCATATTCCAAGCAGCTGGGGACCTGCCGTTTGCGCCCGGACGGGGGAGCCGTCAGTCGGAGCTTCGGCTGGCCGCTAAATGGCTGAGAGCGCCGCTTCTCGGACCGGCGCCCAGGTGGGAGAGGCGGGAGGAAGAGATGAAACAAAGGAGCATTTGTTGTGGCTGATGTGTGATAAATGCCGGCGGTTGGGGAGAGTTTTCACGCTCATTGGAGCAGGTCATTATGCGGGAATCGCTGCCTCGCTCGGCCCGGGCCGGCCCTGCTTTGGTTCTCAGAGATGCCTGCGACTGATAGAGCGGGGTTTTTTTTTTTTTTCCTTTCCCTTCTTCCTTGTAACGCTCAGCTAACCCTCCGAATAGACCCACACAGCCGTTTGCCGCGCGTCTCCTGGGGCACTGGCACCGAACAGCTGCTCCTCAGTCATAATCTCAAACAGGAGTACTTGGGGAGTGAGCAGATGCAAAGAAAGTATCAAACGCCAGGCGGGAAGAAGCGACTGTCGCGTTCGGGGTTTTCGGGTGCGAGCGCGGAAAGTGGAACCCCGAGTGGTGGAGGGTTGACCAAAGGTCCTCGCGGAGAGCCGACCGGGACCAGACGAAGCTGCGGGCTGCTTCTGCTTGGAGGAGGGGGGGGGGGGGGGTGTCCTCCAATTAACACCCTCACACGGGCTCGAGCTGATCTTCAAGTCTCGGCTTGCTCGGGCTGCTAACAGACACTGTTAATGAAAGTGACTTGCTGTGATAACAACTGTGTGTTCAGGCTGATGGCACATCATGGACAGTATAACGAGGACGATGATGAAGACGTAACGCGACTTCTTTTATCACTTTCCTTTCTGGATGAACAGTTTTTTTTATTTAATGGACGTGAGTTGGGGTGGGGGTGTAAGAGCACAAGCACTATAGTTGGGGGTCCTTTCTGTCTTCTAGAGCCTATTTAGAAGCCAATTCAAGCATCAAACGGTTTTACCTGAATTTAGGATGAAAGTGTGGGAAGAGCTCAGCGAGCACAGGTTGGGTTCTAATTGAAGTCGGTACTGTGATCTCATCCTGACTATTTGTCAAGATGTCCTTCATCCATCCCAGTGCTGCTGTAACTGCTTTGCATGGGCAGCTGTCAGTGTCGGTGTCCCTCCGCGTGTGATTGGCTGAAGATGATGCAGTCGATTATTTTCTCTGACAAGGGTCGGATCAGGTCAACGTCCTGGTTTGGGCTTCAGTCTAGGACCCTGACATGCCAGGTTGAAGTGGGTTTCTGTGTCTGTTTGGCCCCTGTTCCAGTAAGGACCCGGCCTCCTTGGCCTGTGATGTGTCCGAAACTCTCAACCTCCGTTCGCATCAAGCAGGTAAAGGTTCTGGACGGACCGAACGTCTCCCGTCTCCCTCGGCACCGTGGCAACATCGGCGCAGCTCCTCCCTCCTCCCTCCCTTTCCCCCGTCTTCAAGTTCTCCTCAACACCGAGCACAACGACTTTTTTCATTAATGTCGATCAAGTTAATGCAACATAAGGAAGGTGACACGGAGACACAGGTTTATCACCAGCACTGACGACTTGATGTCCTATCTTTGTTATGTTTTTTTTCCCTCCCTCCCTCCCTCCCTTCCTCCCCCAAACTGTGATGCATTGTTGCTTCGTTTTTTTTTTTCTTCTTCTTCTTCTTCCTCCTTTTTTCCTCCTCCACATATTTTCCCACATTGAAACGTGTCACAGATAACACATTGTTATTAGAACCAGATGTTGATTTTTATCGCCGGTGTCTGTGGCTTCTCTCGCGACGTCGACACGGTGTCATATGCGCCGGGATACCGGGACACATTTGCATGACACACACACCTGTCCTACCGCCATCCGCCGCCGCCGCCGCAAACACAATGCGCCGGCTGAAACTCGGGAGAGTAATGTTTCATTACATGACGAACAGAAGGTGAAAGCGGGGAAGGAGGAGAGCGTGTGCGCGCGGGGGGGGGGGGGGGGGCGACGCATGCATAACTTAAGTAAAAGCCATCGAAAGGCATATTTGTTTACAGATTTGTTTAATAAGGGAAGGGAAAAAAAATATGCAAACAAATGAATTTGCCCATGGTTATAACTGTGTATTAAGATCATCACTTACAAGGCCAGGCCTCCTCTGGCCCTCCACGCTCGCCATCCATCATGCATTATTAAGGAAAATACAATCTGCATAAAGCAGCAACAATGCCTTGAAGAAGTTTATTTATTTATTTTTTTTATCTTTTTGGGCAGTGAGCAGCGGATCTTCAGTCGCTGCTAGCTAATTACAACGCGTTTGATCTCGGCGGCCTCAAGACGCGCAATTATAACCTTGGCGGGGAAATTAGGGAGATGCTTCATGATGAAAAGCTGGCGGGACCGAGAGGCTCTGACAAAGCACGGTGACATCTCACCTGTGCGTGTCAGCGAAAGGGGGGGGGGGCTCGCGCAGCGGAACGGCATCGGGGTTTGTTTTTTTTTTTCCTTTTCCTTTTTCCGGCGGTAGCGAGCGAGGCCGACTCCACGGCGCGGCTGACCTCGCTGGAGGGAGGGAGGGAGGGAGGGGGTGGGTGGCGTACCATTTCCCAAAGCTGCCGCAGTCGCGGGCGCGCTCGCAGCATTTTAACGAGTCGAGGAAAGTTCGAGCCGCGAGGGGGTAATTTCGCCGAGACGCGGCGCTCCGAGGTACCTGTGGCTCCGGGTTCCGCCGCGGCGCTATCAAGCGGCGGGATCGCGCGGCCGCCGCCACTTCTCTCCGCCGTATCTCTCCGCCGATCGCGCGAGGAAGACAATTGTCATTACCATTTTATTAAAATGTGTCCTATCAGCAACATCCCACCTCCCCTCGCATATCTAACCTCCTTTCTTTCTCTTCTTTTTTTTCTACCCCCCCCCCCCCACCCCTCTCCCCTCAAACTCTCATCATCATTCCCCTCCATCACTTGCTGGGTCTAATTCCCTCTCTTCCTTCGTTTGCAAAGGACCTCTGCTTTCATCCTTGAGAAGGGCTTTAATTCGAAGTGCGACGCTGAATAAAGAAGGGAAGACGGGGAGAGAGGAAGAAGGAGCGCGAGAGTGATATGGAGAGACAGAGACGGCGGCGGCAGCGGCGGCAGCGGCGGCGGCGCAGACGTCCGGGTGTCAATCAATCCCGCGCGAGGGGGCTGCAAGGGGGCCCAGCGACTCGGCTGCGTTTGATCTGTGTCTTTCAAAGGGGGGAACAGCGGGAAGGGCCATCACAGGCGATTTGCCTCTCGCTGCCGGCCCCCGGTGCCACTCTGACAGAGAGCAATCACAAGCAGGTTAATTCAACATCTACCTTCTTAATCTTTTTTTCCCCTGTCTCTTTCTTTTGGTCTCGTTCTGTCTACTTAGATGAAGAAGTGCTCTTCCTGCTACCGCCCTCACCCCTCCCTCCCCCCCCCCCTTCCTTTGAAAGAGCCAGAGATCACAAGTGTACTTTCGCTGCCTCCCCGAGTCACCTATCGTCTGATTGCTTTGGTCTTAATCGGCTGCGGAGTTGTTGGTTCTCCGCCGGCCAGGACACCCTTCGATCCGCGGCGCTTCTGAGAGAAAAGCGGGGGTCGTTTTTTCTTTTTTTTTTTTTTTTTCCCTGAGCCGTATTTTCAGATCATTTCAAGTGCTGTCATTCTTTCGGTTCATATCTGGGGTGAAGTGTGAACCGAATACAAATTACTGCATCGAGATGACATCTTGAAAAACGCGCTGCTTAACTTTGACTACAAGAGAAGGACGTGCTTCCTCCTTGTGACAGGGGGGTGGGGGGGTGGGGGTGGAGCCACGAGCCCAGTGCTCTGACCTTGGTGCGTCACCCCTGAAGTCTAAAACCCGCGACGTCCGATTGGAGCCCGGGCCTCGGACGCTCGGAGAGAGAAAAAGCGATCCGACTCGGAACAAGTGTAATTACAGGCTCGAGAAACGCGGCGGGTCAAGCCGGAGGAAAGGGGAAGGCGACGGAGTGAGTCCATGAGAATATATTCTTCTCTAAAGGTCGCCCATGCATAAGGACAGTAGGGTGAGGGTTATCCTGGGGTGCAAGGGTATGAAGAGGGGCGCTTTGGTTAAAAGTCAGAGGGCGCGGGGAATATGGAGGAGCCAGGTGTTTTTCAAAGTAGGTAAAAAGATAAATAAGAAAAAGGTTGAGGCTGGAGGTTAGAAGGTGGAAGACAAGGAGATCAAAACGAGAAATGGGTCCAGGAAAACCGGACAAACGGGAGATTATACCGAGTGGGTCTCGATTTTGAGCCGCAAACTTCTCGCGGTCCCCACAAGGACGCCAACCCGTGTCCGCGCTGTTCCAATGAGATGCCAGCGTTGGCCAGAAAAAGCACCCCGCTTCACCAGTAATGTCCCTGCCTGGCCTCGATCCGGGGGGGGTGCACCCCTTCCAACTCCGCTGCCTTTATGTAAGGTCAGAGGGATAACAGGATAAAGGCTGTCCTCGCTGCTCCTCTGAAGGACAGCCACTCGGCCGATTGGATTTGGTGGCCCTCAAGGACAAAGGGAGAACACTGGGACACAAAGGAACCAATAGAGGAGGAACAAGATTTCATCTGTCTCCCCGGCCTGAATGATTGGCAGGGATGGCCAGACCAGCAATCTTTGAGCCGGGCCTCTTTGTGGCCCGCCTGCCCTCCATCAGCATTGAATGGCCCGACTCCATCCGCTGACAAAAACACACACTTGAGGAGTCTGGAGGATCAGACCTCGGTGGAACAATAGAGTCGCTGGGTAGGGCGCTCCAGGGGCAGCCAGGTGGTCCCAATTCCAGAAAGGGGGCCTCGGTTGTTGATTTGCCTTTCGGGTCTTGGGGTGTAAATGCAGGTGTTTGTATCAATATAGCTGGTTATAAACCCTTCCCAGGGGAAGTATCGCGAAGGTCAAGGTCAGCAATCACTGAGGGCTTCAAATATGGCAACTCCGCTTTAATTTTATGAAATCTGATCTGTTCAGACATGATCTGGATTTTCTAAGGAGTCTGACTGGCTTTCTGGAAGTTACAGAGGTGATGAAAAGATATCAAAGGTCACTGTCAAGACATGGACCGGCCTCCCTGCTCCCCGTTTGTTCCTTGATCTACGAACGTGCTCTGAAGTCCTCGGACCTCACAAACGTTTTGTTTTTTTTTTTTTATTTGGGCTCGACGCTAAAAAACCAACTCAGTGATCCGTCTACTCGTGCCATCAAAGCCCCTGTTGCTTTGACGCGATCCATCATCGGGAAAAATCAGGCAGGCCTCGTCGCAGCTGCCTTCCTTTAGTGTCTGCTCAAAACCGCACCTGTGATTCGCTGGGACTGAGTCAGGTTTAGCTCGGAGAACGCTCGCAGTGGAGACACGCAGCTGTTGGACAGCTGTTTTCCCAGACTAGGTGGGAGTCATCTGGTCTCCCGAACACATTTTCAGTTTGAAAATTGATGAAGTGTCCCCAACGTTTCATTGACGCTTTAAAGCCACAGTCCAACAGTTTCAGTGACGTGCTTTACCACCTTTTATCTTGCGATTTAAAATATAAAATGATACGATGACTTCATTGTCTTTGAAAACACCTTTAAATGAGTCATTAACAACGTTTAAGAAAAACCAGCATCCCTCTACATCAGTTTATAAAGTGGAGAGAATTTGCAGAGAAATAGTCCCAAAGTAAATTTTATACTGAAGGTGTCAGTTTAACTGCATCCCTCTGCCGGTCTCAATGTGGGCAGGAGTGAGCTCAGCTCACATACTGCTAGAAATAAGTATGGAGCAGAGATGACCTTCAAACGCACAAACGCTGAGGATTCCTCACAGGTGTTTCTAAATGTAGCCGCGCTGTGCTCTGTGAAGTCCTGCTTTCGAACACGTTATGCTGCATTAAAGGACAGGCGTCCTACTGGATTACATCCTACTGAATGACATCAAAAGCTGTCAGAGGACCTGGATGAGTGATATGGACATGCAGGACACAGGCTCGTTCTTCGATCTCAGAATTAAAGCACTACTAACGTGGACGGGACAGAATGTGGCAACAGGGGACAATGAGGCTCTCGTGATCCACGTTCAAGCCTTCACTCTTTTGATGCCACATTTTCAGCTCGACTCCTGTTTAAGGCCCCAAGTGAGAAGGTACTGAATAAGTACCTGGCAGCAGCTGCTATTCAATAATGGAAAACATCACAGAGCGCCCCCTGGAGTACAGTACCTGCATGGAGGTAGGCGAGGTCGGGGTTCTCGATGTCGGGGTGGCTCTCCTTCAGGTGATTGCGGAACTCCATGGGGGAGTTGGTGGCGTGCGTGCACTTGGGACAGTTGTACATCTTCACGCCCTCGTGTTTCCCAGTGTGCAGGATGTGCTTCCGGATGTTCTCTGCACAATTTGATCTGGGAGAGAGATGGGGGGCGCGGGGGGGGGGGGGGAGAAAGCCTTTTAGGAACGCAAAAACAGATTAAAAGATGAAAGTCACAAGAGAGAAAACACAAGATAAACACTTGGCAACATTCCCAAGAAAGGTTTGCTGTACTAACATTTTCCTCTCATTTTTGTTGTAATGATCTCAAACATAGACTCTCACTCACACACGCACACACACACACACACACACACACACAAAGGGGAAAAAAAAAACCTCAAGCTGGGCTCTGGTGCCGAGGGAGGAGTCATGTTTGGACAGGCTCTCCAAGCATTTGTTGCCTGAGAGCGTGAAAGCAGCTCATGACTAAATGCCGCTCTCACCAAACAACTGAAGTAAAAAAAAACAACTTCTTCCACACACAGTATTCCGATCATTCGAATTTCCGCTTATATCGTGCAGCACTCCTCTATCTTCCTCAGATATTTCCCAACCCTCACAGGTCACAGTTTTGACGTGCGATAGGAGTGTGCGTGAGGACTGCTGGGAGCCCGTCGGGAGCTGAGGTACGTCCGAGAGCGTCCCATATGCGGTGCGCTCCCGCGGGCGAGTGAGGGGAATGGGATTAGTGTTGGGACGCAGCGTGTGGATGTGCGCGGCCTTTGAGCCGGTCAGATAGGGGCAGGCTTCGCTGTGAGCGACCGCGGGGTGCAGGGATGTAACCATGTCAAGCACACAGAGCGTGTCACACACACACACACACACACACACACACACACACACACACACACACACACACACGCGCGCGCGCAAACACGAAACTCACACGCGCAAACACGAAACTCACACGCGTCCTGATTAATGACGCTGCCTGACCTGCTCCCAGGCTCTATCTAAACCTGCCTGTAGACGCGCACACACACACACACACACACACACACGCACGCACGCACGCACGCACGCACACGCACACGCACACGCACACACACACACACACACACACACACACACACACGCACACACACAAAGTCATCTAACAACACCTGAATGTAGGCACCAGTCCCCTCAGTGTTGAGAACATCCATGTTATTGTGTTTGTTCCCAGGGAACTTCTGCCCACTGTGCGACAAGTGCTATGTTGACGATGACTACGACAGCAAGATGATGGAGTGCGGCCGCTGCAACCACTGGGTTCATGCAAAGTGCGAGAATCTCACAGGTCAGTCGGACAAAGAAGCCTCACAGAAGGGAAAAACACAGCACACGTTTGCTCCATGTTTCTTTACTCACTCGAGCAATGTGTTCCAGCAGCATGTTGCACTTCATTTGTCAGTTGTCACGGTTGGAGATGACTGACAGGCCGTCCTGCCAGTGCCGTCATCCGGGTGACACGCTGAAAGACAATAATCATAATAATGGGAGCAATAATGACCTGTCATCTCCCTGTCTCTCAGATGAAATGTACGAACTGCTGTCAAAGCTGCCAGAGAGCGTTGCCTACACGTGTACCAAATGTACTGAGCGCCATCCAGCAGAGTGGAGGATCGCCCTGGAGAGGAAACTACAGAGCTGCATTCGCCACGTCCTTACTGCACTGCTCAACTCGCGCACATCCACACACCTGTTACGTTACCGACAGGTGAGATGCACGCTCTGCAGTGTGCATTGATTATTTGCCGCAAGGCTTCACCCGGCTCATATATCCGTTGCAACTGTTGTCAACTACCTTTTGGGTTGCAGCAGGCGGTGAAGCCTCCGGAGCTGAATCCGGAGACCGAGGAGAGTCTTCCATCCCGTCGTTCCCCAGAGGGGCCCGATCCTCCCGTCCTGATTGAAGTCACCCCCACGCCTCCCGGTGACTCCCCTCCGGACCTGGAGTCCGTTGAGAAAAAGATGGATCAGGCTCGTTATAATTCATTGGTCAGTGTTCCTTTTATTGGGTTTTGCTTCTCTTCACCTTCGAGCGGCAAGATCTGCCAGTGCAAGAGGCCATTAGAGAGGTCTGTTGTGTAAAGTGTGGTGTGCATATACAGAGCTGAGCATCACCTGAGACATAGATTTTAATGTATGTTCCAAACCTGTCCTCGTGAATTCTCTTCTCCTTTCCCCATATACAGTATTCCCATGAGCTTTACTGAGAACGCGAAGCAATTGGCAGCCATGCATTATTCATAAATCCGCCAAATGCAGTACCTTGCATATTCGTGTAATATGTCAACAGTATATATTTATTCCTCGACACAAAACGATTCCAGGGGTAGCTGCTGTTTTCTATGCATTATTGATACAATGAGTAAAAGTTATATTTATGGTGTGTGTCCTGAGGTGCTGTAAGTACAAATGCGCAAGGCAAATATGAATTTAGGAGCCTGTCACGAGGTGTTGAAGGACTTTGTGAATAAGTGAGTCCTTGAAGCAGAGAGTTCAGTCCTGCATTGTTGCATTTTGATCGCTTGGTGTTCCCATCACAGTGTAGATCATTTCGTCGAGTCCTTTTTCACTCAAAATCATCAGTACACCACAGTTTTTGAAACCCTCCCGTGAACATGTGTGGATTTGTGTCATTTGTGCTGATCGTTTGCCCCCCCCCCTTCCCCCCCAGCTGGAGTTTAGTGATGACATCGTGCGAATCATTCAGACAGCCATCAATGGGGACGGCGGCCAGCCTGAGAGCAGGAAGGCAAACAGCATGGTCAAGTCTTTCTTCATTCGGGTGAGCCCATCGAATCAACAGTTCCACTCAAAACACCATGAATTTACCATGCAGCTTCAAAGTGCTCACAGTTTGTTTTACAACACCAGAGCGGCGCGTTTGCCTGCCCGTTTGTGCAGTTTGTGATGTTTTTTTTCTGTGTAATTCCTTGTTACTTGTTGCTCTCATACACCAACGTTTTTTGTGATTGAGAAAAAAACCCCCCATCTCTCTTCACTTTCTTTGAATCGTGTGTTGATGAGACAGAAGTTAAAAAGCGTAACCAGGCCAGAGCAGTACGACAGCGTCATCGCAGTTCGTTCTGAGTGCGCTGATGAGTGAGCCGATGTGGAAACTTTATTGAATGTGTTCCCTGTTACAGCAAATGGACCGCATCTTCCCATGGTTCAAAGTGAAGGAGTCCAGGTTCTGGGAAAGGCAAAAAGTCTCTGCCAAGTGAGTGTCTACTGCGAATGCATGAAGTGATATGATTACATGCTGTCCAGTGAGTGATCTGAGAAACTCATTACAGTTACATAAGTAATGCGATGGGATGTATTTATTCCTAATATTATTCTGCCTTTTTACCCAATTGTAAAACCTGGACGTCAACACTGGATTGCAACCTCCCAGCAGGCATGGCTCAGTTCCGATATCATTGTGAAGTGTGTGAATTGCCATTATTTGTAAACTTCTAGTGCAAGTTATGCTTGTAATTACAGAGAGGAAAATTGGCCTTCAATACTCCTGTAATTCGAGCTTGTCTCCAAAGCCACGAGAACTGCACTTTTAAAGAACTGCTCGTCTATAATCATTGAACTGAAGACTAAGATGTGGCTTCTGCCGGGAGAGGCTGGATCGTCGTCTTCATATAGGAGGAGACCAGAAAGCAGTGAACTAATATTTATAAAATGTGTGGGCAGACTGTCTTGCAGATATGTCGTGGAAAACGCAGCCAAGTAACAGTCAGTTTCTAGTGGCAGAGGGAATCTTTCAAACTGCGCGAGGCGAAGTTGTGGTAATTGTAACTGAAAAGCTTTTCTTGAAGGGAAGAAAACGGCTGTTGAGGAATCAGAGGAATCGCTTGCTTTCACCGTCCGCCGTGATCTTGGTTGACTGACTGTGACTCCTGAGCAAGCAAACTCTAAATAGTCCTGACTTTGCTGTTGGCAGGATCAATTCTGTCACGAGCTGAATATTACATAAGTCCGTTCAAAGTTTCTCTCTTTGCATCGCCAAGAAATGCTCGTTAGAATCACATCATAGATGCAAAATATAAATGGTCCATGATTCGCAAATTTTCAAACCCACTCTCAGTTCACATTAGAACATAAGCAAAACATCAGAAAATAGATTTTTGATACTGGACACTTTAACATTTCATGGAGAAGATTGGCTCTTTTTGCAGTTGATGGATACGAAATCTCCAAAAAGTAAAGAAAGGTAAAAGTAAAGCTTCAAGACAGTTCAGATCAACAACTTAAAGCTCATTCTTAACTTATCGGAGCAACATTTTTGCCTGATATTCACACACTCTCCCTTTCACTCGTGTTCTCTTCACTCTGTTGTATTTAGAAGCGTCTCAGTTTTTCTCGACCATTTATTCTCCCTCATCTCCAGGAGTTATGGGAGGCAAACCACAACAGTGTCACATTTCACTTGAAGATCCTTTGATGCACATTTGTGGTCTAATTGTGGTTGGCTTGTCAGCCTGGTTTGTTGCCTTATATACATCAGGCTTTCCAGCACAGGAAAGCAGCAATTCATGCAGTAAATACTGTGGCTATCAACTGATGGATTTGTGTTGAGACGCCTCTGCTGGCTTGTTAAGTGCGGAACTACACGTTTCAATTATCCAGACGAAGACGTCTTAAATAAGCCTCACTATGTACATCTATGTGGTTATTTATTACTGGTGTCACTGCAAATGTAGAGCCAAGAAGGATTTTCCTTTCAGTCCTGTGTACCACCAGTTCAATAACGCAAAGCTATTGCATATATCTTCCTTTAAAATGAACAGCTGTTGACACCAGGGCCCTTGCAGGGTAACAGCCACAGCCAACTATTCTGTGTGTGTCGTTGTTCCCCAGCAGTGGGCTCCTCCCGAACGCCGTGCTGCCTCCGTCCCTGGACCACAACTACGCCCAGTGGCAGGAGAGACAGGAGCTTTCCCGTGCTGAGCACCCCCACTTCATGAAGAAGATCATCCCAGCGCCCCAGCCGAAGACCCCCGGTGAACCGGATTCTCCAGCTTCACCTCCACCTCTCCCTCTTTCTTTACCTCCACCACCTCCACTCGTTCCTGGTGAGACAAACCACAAATGAGGACTTAGACATTGGGAGATTTTTATTGCTTATATTTACATCTTTTCCTGTCATGGATCTTTTTTTTTTTTTTTTAAAGTGAAACTTAAGGGGTTGTTCAATGTTGTTTCCTCAGATCGCGAAGACAGTCCTGAGCTCCCTCCTCCACCAGGCGTCACTGATAACAGGCAGTGTGTTCTGTGTCTCAAATATGGAGACGAGAACACTAATGTGAGTCAATAATGCCTCCCAACTCACTCCCAAAACTGATGAATCTGAATCAGTGTGACCTGCAACACCTCTGTTTGTATTTTCAGGAGGGTGGCCGGCTTTTGTACATCGGCCAGAATGAGTGGACCCATGTGAACTGTGCACTTTGGTCGGCTGAGGTGTTTGAAGATGATGACGGCTCTTTGAAAAATGTTCACATGGCCATTCTCAGGGGAAAACAGCTGGTAAGTCCGCCAACAGCTGCCAACAGGTTCCTAAAATTCGAATTTTTCTCGTACTTAAAATCTGATATCATTTTTCTTCTTCAGCGTTGCGAGAAGTGTCAAAAGCCAGGGGCCACGGTTGGCTGCTGCCTTACTTCTTGCTCCAGCAACTACCATTTCATGTGTGCTCGCCAATGCCACTGCGTCTTCCTGGAAGACAAGAAAGTCTACTGCCCGAAGCACAGGGACCTGATCAAAGGAGAGGTAATATCGACAGAGCCTAAAAACATCATCCTCATAAGTGAACGTCGATGCCACCAAAGGGAAAAGTCGGTGCAGATGTGAAATTTGCTCGGTTTACTGTTTTCTAAGGTGGTGTCAGGATTTGAAGTGACCCGCAGGATTCTGGTCGATCTGGAGGGCATCAGTCTCAGGAGAAAGTGGTTGGCGGGACTGGAACCTGAAAACGTTCACATGATGATTGGTAGGTCAACTGAAAAACAATACAAGCTTTATAAATCTGCCTTGGACAGCAGTCATTTAGTTTGGTACTCGCATTTTTAATGCTAATTTAAACATCAATGTTGCAGGCTCCATGACCATTGATTGTTTGGGAATACTGACGGAACTCTCAGACAGCAAACGCAAGCTCTTCCCAGTGGGATACCAGTGAGTTGATTTCCCTTTTCATAAAAATTGTTTGACATTTCCATTGCCAGCAACACGCTCTTCCCTACAATTAGAGCACAATACCGGCAGAAGAAAACGGACACTAAAGTCAGGGAAGTCAGTCTGAGGTAAATCTTCTTTCTCCAGATGCTCAAGGGTGTATTGGAGCACCTTGGACGCCCGGAAGCGCTGTGTGTATACCTGCAGGATCCTAGTTTGTCACCCTCCTGTGGCGGAGTCTGAAATGAAGAACATGTTTGCTCCTGAGGAAAATCGCACGATAGCACACAGTCCACCTCCCCTCACAGGTACCCCACTCACTGCACTGCAGGCTCTCTTACGTGTATTGACTGGGTTAGTTGAAAGTTGAGTTGAACCAAATTTGTGCCACTCACAATTTTTTTTTCTTGCCTATTCAGATTTTCCTGATCCATTTGAATCTCCGAGGCGCTCGGAAACTCTTTCCCCGGCCAACACCCCAAAGCTCAGGGTTTATACCAGGAACCGACACCCCAGCTACCCCCCATGCCAGCGCACTCTCGGCCCCAAGCCAATGCCATCCCCAGGTGAAATTGTGCCCCCTATTTTGAAAAGATGCAATTTATACCATAGATGATTTAGATATTTCTTTGTCAAAAAAACTTTTTTTAAGCTGTCGTTGTGTGTTTTCTGTTCATTTTACCTGTGTAGGAGGTACCTCTCAGCCCCAAAGCCATGAGATTGTAACGGTGGGGGACTCCCTCGTCAACCCCGGCATGCGGAACATCGACTCCCGCCGTCACAGCTCCCCTTCTCTCTCTCCTCCTCCCCACCAGCTCAACAGACTGAGAGGAGTGACCTCCCTGCCCAAAATTCTGTCACGACCCCTCACTTCACCCCCACCCCTCATTCCCTCCCCCGCCAGAGACCCAGAAAAGTCTAAACATCCAAGCAAAGACTCCGCAAAGTGTGCAGTTCATAGAGATGATGAAAGGGGGAGGCTGTTTTCTCCAGACAGAAATAGACCTTCAAAAGACCAAGGGTTAAGAGAAGCCGACAAGGGGAGAATGTCAAGTCGAAACCAAGCTTCTAAGGATTCTGACAAAAGTAGATCAACAAGAGAAAAAGACTCTGACAAGGGCGATATATCAGCCAAAGACCCAGACAAGAGGAGATCACTGAGTAAAGACTCGAGTTTGAAAGAATCCGAGAGGGGAAGACCTCTCAGTCGAGATCCCTTAAGAGATTCGGAAAAAGGGAGACAAGCAAACAGAGACTCTGACAAGGGGAGGCTGGCAAGCAGAGAGTGGAGCACAAGAGAAACCGATAAGAGTAAATCATCCTCGAGAGATCCCAGCTATAGGGATACGGACAAAACGAGGTCACTGGGTCGAGAACCTGGACCGAAGGACTCCGAGAAGCATCGGCAACACAGCAGGGAAACGGCAAAAGACTCAGGTCACAGTAAAGATAGACCCTCCAGCAGAGACTCTGACAAGGGACGACCTCCCTCGCGAGAGTCCAGTTATAGAAGCACAGACAGAAACAAAGACTCTGGCTCAGGGAAGGACAGCAACCCTGGCAATCAGTCCAAACATTCTGGGGGCGAGAGTAAGAGTCCGAGGCTGGCACCTGCTGGCTCAGGCCAGTCTTCTCCTCTTGTAGGAACCGCTGTTCTCACAGGTCAACACAGAAGTGGTGGCAGCCGGCAAACGGACAAGCATGGGAAGCATGGGAGCAAAGAACAGCAGGACGCTTCTGCAAACGTCATTTTGCTGCCCCGCCACCGATCCACCCCCACCTCGAACATTATTCAGTGCAAGGACAGGTCAAGCTCAGGGAAAGAGAGCAGTGGTGACACAGGAGCTTTGATAGCAACTTCACTCCATAAGGACTCTGGTGTGGGGAAATCTGGCTCACCACAGCCTTCGTTTCATAAGTCCAGTACGCGAAAGTCAAACGACTACCTGTCAGGTGCAGCCACAGCTCCAAAGTCCATGTGGCCGTTGAGGAAATCCGCAGAAGACGATGTCGTGAAACAAGGGTCCGTGCACCTGTCCTCTTCTGCCGTCGCCTCAGCTGCCAAAGACAAACACCCCAAAGTGAAGACAGCAGGCAGCAGAGACATTTCCAAAGACCGTGATAGGGAGAAAACCCTTCAAAATAGCAACAGCAGCAATAAGATTCCTCTTCTCAACAATAACACGAAGGCCACCTGCAGCATCAACACGCATGCCGTGAGCCCCAGCTCTCACAACAGCAGCAATAGCAAAGCCCCAGTGCTTGGAAATAGCACCAAAGCCCACGGGAAGGCCCAAGAGGAGAGGCACGAAAACCAGGGAGGGGACAGGTCCTCCAGGAGCAGAGAAAACTTCTCCTCTTCTGGAAGAAAGAACAGCTCCAGCCTAGACAGCTTACAGCCGGCTGGTTTAGTCCCAGAGAAAGGGCCGAAGGCTTCTTCCCAGTTGCACACCAAACAGACAACGAATCAGCTGCCATTGCCATCCAGGGACAAAAAACCACCAGGCAAACCCCTCGCTGGAAATCCTCTGAAGCCTGACATCAGGACAGACCCGAACGGGACCACTGCAGTCGGTGGACTTTCCTCCTCAGCCTGTCCCACGACCGCCGCATCTACCGTGTCTCCTGCTGTCCAAGGGAGCCGCCGCCCAGCCCGCGCCGCTCTCTTTTCCTCGCCCTCCGCCAGCAGCAGCGACAGCTCCGAGTCGGACTCCCAGTCTCAGTCGGAAGAACATCATCCACGCAAGCAGCACTCGTGCAGCGATCTCCGAGACCACCATGCACTCCTCGCTCACGGCACTGAAGACGAGGGCGATGGCCCTGAGGACGACCACGACAGAAATATGGAAGGCAAACACGAGGACGACAGCGATGGATCGGGGTCAGCCAAGCGGCGTTACCCCCGGCGCAGCGCCCGTGCCCGCTCCAACATGTTCTTTGGACTCACGCCCTTATATGCGGTTCGCTCATATGGCGAAGAGGATCTTCCTTTCTACGGCAGCGGGGATGGGCCCGGAACGATGGTGAAGAGGAGGACGGGTGGACGCAAGAAGTCCGCTGAAGGGCAAGTGGACGGAGCAGATGACATGAGCACCTCGTCGTCATCAGGGGACAGCGGAGAGGATGAGGACAGTGGAATGAAACACAGGGGAAAAGACCCGTATTACTACAACTTCACCAGGACAATAATCAACCCCAGTGAGGGTTTGCCATCTATCGAAGGGTTAGACCAGTGCCTGGGACGCGGATCCCAACTGCAGCGGTTCCTGAAAGACGAGGAGCAGCAACAACAGAGGGCTCAAGAAACGGCAGAAGAGGACATGCTGAGTGCCTTGTAAGTAATCAGCTGAATTATATTTCTGTTATTTGTGGTTGGAAATATTGAAAACCTGGTTGAAGAGGTCTTAGAATTTCTGGTTTGTGTACCTGTTTCAGGTTGAGATCATTAGAATCATGATAAATGATAAAAAAAAAGTATGAATAGTTAATGTTATAAAAATAACAAAGGATTTATGTGTAGAAAAGTGTTCCTGTTTTCGTATAAGTTTCATTACTGTTTTATTTTTACCAGTCTCATATTGATGTTATTAATAGAAACAAACAGAAACAGATAGCAACAACAGAAGACACCACACAACTTTATATGAAGTTTCCAATTTGGACACTTGTATTCTGACGTGTTGACTGTCGTGTTTAACAGGACCTTAGGCAAGCAACATATTGGCCAGCTGGATGGCGTTGACGATGGTTCAGAGAGCGACACCAGCATCTGCACCACCAGCACCACAACCACGACGGCCACTTCCTCCACGACCCCTCATAAGACCACCCCCAAGAGGAGGGGCAGAGAAAGGAACACTGAGAAATCTGACTCCCATGAAACGAGTAAGGAGGCAGACAACAGCGGTGGAGCTATAAGTGGAAAGGCGCGAGAAAGCAGGAAGAACCAGAAGGAAAACAGTCTTCCTGTGGGAGGTGGAGTCAAATCTCAACCACAGAGTCAGGGACAGGACCCCCTTGAAGCCCAGCTGTCCCTCAGCACAGACCTGCTCAAGTCAGACTCTGACAACAACAACAGCGATGACTGTGGGAATATTTTGCCATCAGACATCATGGAGTTTGTCCTGAACACTCCTTCCATGTCGTTGCCTGCTCTGGGTCAGCAGTCTGAGCCATCCTCCTCGGAACTGCTGTTGGACGAGGGCTACGTTGGAGTGGACAGACGTAAAGACATTTTGTTTGATGACTTCTCCCAGCCGCTGCCCAGTGCTGAAAGCGGAGGGGTTGTAGAAAGCAGTGTGAGCAGCTCCATATCTGTGGAGGAACCGTATCTCCCCTACCTGCCCTCCGACCTTTCAGTCCTGACCACACGGAGTCCAACTGTCAGCACAAGTCAAAACCACAGTGCTGGGAGTCTCATATCAAACACTTCGGACCGTGCCATGCTGGGTCTGAACTCTGACCCTGAAACCATCAGTGGAGAGAAGAGTGGGGACAAGAAACGAGCAGGACCCGGCGTGTCGCCGTCCCAAACCCAGCACGAAGCCACAACCCAAGGAAACAGGGAAGCACAGGTGACAGATGGTCACATGACCCCGGAACAGTTTATTCCCAGCCCCGCGATTGGCCAAGTGGTTGAGCCTGCAGCAAGCCAGGATGTCCACAGGAGTGCCGGGACTCCAGGCTTGCCGAACTCTCCCTCTCTGCCTCTGCAGGCCCAAAAGTTCATCCCGGCATCAGCTGCAGCTGTCAGTAGCCCCAGTCCAGTACCAGGCTCTGGACCATCTCAGGCTCAAGTGTCCAGCCCAGCGGTCATCAAACCAGGCCCTGACAAGCTCATCGTGGTCAATCAGCAGTTCCAACCACTATATGTTCTTCAGACTGTCCCCAATGGTGTCACTCAGAAAATCAGTGCTACGGGGGTGATGGATACCAGCTCTCCTGCAGTGCTCAGCTCTATGACTCTCACCACAGGGTTGAATACTGGTATATCTACAACCCAGTCAATATTCCCTGCAGGGGGCAAAGTCCTGGGCACCATGCCTCACCCCTCCCAGATCCACACCTTCACCGGACCCCCGCAGGCAGGCTTCCAGGCAGGAATCCCCAGCACCACATCGGGACTTATCATTGGTTTGCCCACTCAGTCCCATGACCAATCCCAGATTCTGGTTTCAGAGGCTGGTCGGCCACACGAGTTGGGTCCCAGTGTCGCGATAGTGTCCAGCCCTTCCTCCCTCACTTCTTCCCCGACTGTCCTTGCCTCTGCTCATGGTAAGAAGAGACCCATATCGAGACTCCTGCCAAAGAAAAACAAAAGATTGGCCCGCTCCCGCAGCCAGCCCACTCTCGCACCATCGGAAGTCGGCCCTCCAAACATGACTCTCATCAACTTGTCGTCACCTCAGATCACTGCAAGCATCTCTGGCCAACCTGGTGGTCTGGTAGAGTTAAGCACCCTCTCTCCCTCCCAACGCAAAGTTCCTAATATCATAAAGCGGAAGCCAGGAGGGGTGATGTACTTGGATCCCACGACTCTCCTTCAGCAGAGGATTTCCGGTCCAGCTCAGCAGGGTATCATAGGTCATGACTCCTCCACCCATCTGCTGCCGTGCACCGTCTCTGGTCTCAACACCAGCCAGTCGGTGCTGAATGTTGTGTCTGTGCCATCTAGTGGTGCTGCTGGCCTACTTGCACCAGGATCAGTCTCACTCTCCACTCCTGTGCTCAGCTCGACTGAAATCACAGGGCCAATCAGCAACCTTCTTTTCAAAGCAAGTCCTCATGGCCTTGGCCTGTCAGATCAGCCAGTGGTCCTTCAGTCAGCAGGAGGCGCTCCTCTCATGTCACAGCTCAGCACATCCGTTCAGACATCGCTAGCCAGCAGTATCTGTGTCCTGCCGTCCCAGCAGACTATCAGCATGGCCGTCAACCAGCAAGTGGAGACAGAAGGCAATAATGTCCATTTACAGCCACATCAGCCGGTCAGCAGAGCGCAGACTGTGGATTCTGGTCCAAACAACACAGTGACTTTAGGGCCCAGCCCAGCTGCTCCTCTCAACCCTGCAAAAGGACGTGTTGTTGGAGTATTCACCCAAACTTCTGCACACTCCCAGAGCAGTCGAACAACTCCTATATCCAGAGCTTCAGAGCATAGATCACTTAGCTCCGCAGCATCTGCACCAGAAACAGACAAAGGCAAACAGAAGGCGAAGAGAAGCAGGCAGAGTCCAGATGTGAGCGGTGGGAAAAAACTGAAGCCTTCTCGGTTAGACGAGCATCGCAGCAACCCAGCGGGGCGGTTACCTTCCTCAAACCCAAGGTGAGACTTTTGTTCTGTTTCATGTGTCACACGATGAGGTTATATTATCAGTTTAAAACCTCTCCAATCGTTTTCTTTCCAAGCAGCTTTAAAGAACTGAGCTCAACTGAACCCATGGATATGGGCAAGCCCCAAGATAAGGCCACCAACAGGAGGTATGGAAAACGACCACATATGAAACTATTTCGGAAATATGAATGCACCAGATTTCTAACGCTTCGATCGCTCTTTTTTCCCCCCAGTGTGCTTGGGAAAAAGAAGAACCCCGAAGGCCCTCTCTTACCGGGTAAATTAGTGGGAAAAGACAAGTCGTCTGCAGCTGGAGGAGCAGGCTCTCTTCCTGTGGCGTCACCACCCGACCAGGACGGGAACAGCAGGGACACAGGTCTGGATAGCAAACCCAAAAAAGGCATCATCTTTGAAATCTGCAGTGAAGACGGGTTCCACATCCGCTGCGAGAGCATCGAAGGTGAGAGAGAACCGCTGTTTTGTAAGACAACCTTCTGTTGACACGAACCAATTAGTAGTTTCTTCTCGAACTGTTTCTCAAACGGAACATTCTAAATAAAGTTGTGGCTTTTATCGTTCTGTGAAATATGAACCACACTCTGGGCCTAAAATACCAACTTGTTGATCAACAGAGGCCTGGAAATCCCTGACTGATAAGGTGCAGGAAGCTCGATCCAACGCACGGCTCAAAGAGCTCTCCTTCGAAGGTAACATGTCATCCTGACGTCATTATTTCAGACCCTGAAATTCCCACCTGTAGTATGATTTTATACATATCATACTTGAGTGTGAGAGTGTTGACTGATCGTGAAGTTCTCCCTCTGTTTTACTCAGGTGTGAATGGCCTGAGAATGCTGGGAGTCGTGCACGAAGCCGTGGTCTTCCTGCTGGAGCAGCTGTACGGCTCCAGGCACTGCCGGAGCTACCGCTTCCGCTTCCACAAGCCTGAGGAGACCGACGAACCTCCCATCAACCCCCACGGATCGGCCCGTGCAGAGATCATCCACAGGTCAGAGAGTCAGAATGCAACAGTCGTATGCACACGTTCATGTTTTCATCATTCACAACTCTTACAGCAATACCAGGAAGGTATTTCAGAGTCCGATTCAGTGTCTGAAACAGGCAGATGTGGAACGTTTCCAAGTGACCAGAAGGCACAGCACTGAGGCACATATTTACAGGAGCACTATAATGATCACTGAGTCTTCCCTGGCAGTCAATAGTACACCAGGTCCCCAGTAAATTAAAGGTCAAACATAGTGACAGATGGTCACACACTCACAGCTACGGGACATTCAGAGACACAAGTTAACCAATACAGATCTGTTACACCTCTTGGAGATAAAATGGAGTACCGCAAGATATTTCCACGCACACACAGGAAGAACACTCAGACTCCACACAAGGGCCCACGATCCATGCAGAGATCTTGTTGTCGGGCATTAATACAAGCGACCACACCTCAAGTGTGTCACAATCCAAGCGTTTTATCATTCTTATTGCACACTTTAGTTAATATGCAATAAGGACAGTGTGTAATGCAGGTTTATATTTAGGTGAGTTATACGGTTGTGAGTCAAAGAAAGGAATTAGGTAAGTTTTAATAGTTGGGTCTCATGTGTCTGTTCCACTGTTCACTCGACAGGAGGTCTGTATTTGACATGTTCAATTTCTTGGCCTCGAAACACCGCCAACCCCCCGAGTACAGACCACAGGAGGACGACGACGAGGAAGGGCAGCTCAGAACAGCTCGGTACGTCGCAGCAAGCTCGTCACCTTTACAGCTACAGGAATACACAGTATTTCAGATCGAATCAGATGAGAGGGGCTTTACCTCAACCCTTGTTTTTCCCGTTGCCATTGCAGGCGCGCTTACATGGAGCTGCCACTTGCTGTGAGATTCAAACAGCTCAAGGCGACTTCAAAGGAAACAGTCGGAGTCTACAGGTTGGGGCAATTTCGCTCAATGTATTGTTTTTCTATTTTGTTGAGCCGGAAAGTTTAATAACCAGAGCCGGCTGTGCGAAAGTTGTCGCAAATGTTGAGACGGTTACAGCTGTTCATCATAGAACTGTGTCACATTTATTTGGAGATACAAACCCCTTAGAAACCTTTGTGGCATTCGCCTGCAGGTCGCCCATTCACGGCCGTGGTCTGTTCTGCAAGAAAACTATCGAGACGGGAGAGATGGTGATCGAATACTCCGGGAATGTCATCCGGTCTGTTCTCACAGACAAACGGGAGAAATATTATGAAGGAAAGGTGAGGAAGAAAAGTCCTTTCTTTCTTTCTTTCTTTCTTTCTTTCTTTCTTTCTTTCTTTCTTTCTTTCTTTCTTTCTTTCTTTCTTTCT
>JASSRZ010000007.1:15811083-15821578 GCA_032164315.1 Malacoctenus gilli
CACACACACACACACACACACACACACACACACACACACACACACACACACACACACACACACACACACACCCACCCCTGCAGGGCCAGTGGGGGAGAATAGAGTTCACCTGTCCAGAGTCCCTGACCACTTAGCCCAGGCTAAATGAACAGTTAGCAACATTTTACCGGCCCTCTTCGCTCTTAAGTCTCCCACGTGGGAGCCGTCCTCCATCAAAACCGCACGACATCGACCTCCGGCCTCACTGTGGCTCAGTCGCCCAACCAGGTCAACGGTCTCAATCCCAGGGTTAGCAGTTTGATTCCTCGTTGTGACGTGATAACGTGTCTTTGAGCAAGACAGTGATCCCCGAAAGGAGCAAGAAGTCGCCTGACGACTTCACCCACACAAAGCCGGTTCACAACTATAAAAAAACAAACAAAACATCGCAGTTGGAACGCGTTTCACTGGCGTCAGCCACTCAGAGAGCGCCGGAGCGTCCTGATTGGCCTGCATCCTGTTGACCCCAGCTCCGGGTTTGCCTGCATCAATCCAATGAGTGTAAAACATAATTCGCCCCTTTGGTTGGAGCCTCGCTTGACAGTGTGAGTCTGCGCGCCGCTGCTGTGGACATCTGTCTATTTTCATGCCGACGCCTACAAGCTGACAAAAAGAAACCCTGCGTGCGCGCGTGTGTGTTTTTTTAAAGTCGGCGTGTAGGATGTTTGCGCCTATATTCATCTGCCGTGTTATTAGGCTTCAAGAAACACACACACAAGTGGGAAAGAAAGGAGGAGAAAAAAAAAAGAAAACAATAGAAGAAGCTCGCGCTTGAATTAATCTTTACCCTCGTGCTATAATTTAGGCGCAGAATGACTAATGTGCGAGTCACAAACAAATGAAGTCGGGTTTTGGGGAGCATCCGTCTTGCGGGCGAAGGGGGCCGCGTTATTTTAGGGAGGGCGGCTGTCTTTAAGTCCTGATTGTGTCGCTTAATCCCCGCGGTATCTGTTTCATAGCGAGCAGCATGACACTCACCTGAACAAATAATGACTCCGAGCAGCATGTAGCATGTGTCTGAATCAATAATTCAAACTCATACATCTTCCTTACTGGAAGGGAGGAGAATGAGAGGGAGGGAGGGAGGGAGGAAGAGAGGGAGGAAGAGAGGGAGGGAAAACGGAGAAAGAAGGGAATTAAAGATGGAGAGCGAGGGAGGGAGAGGAGAGGAAAATGTGTCCTGGCTTCCATATCAATCTATATGTTCTATAAAGATGAAGCTAAACGTGATATGGATGTCGTCCCATGCTGGTTAAGGGGGGGGGGCATTTTAGGCTCGCTTACCAGGAAGGATGGCGCCGATTTTAAGATGGCGCTGTTATCACCTGGCTCCCGGCTCCAACGCGTATTTAACACCCCCGCCCCCCACCCCTCGTTTTGCCTCGCGTGCTCCTCAAACCACTTGGCAGAGACTTTATTTGACCAGCAGATGAATGTGTGCAGCCGTACTTCCTTCCTGCGTTCCTTTTTCTAACCCCCCCCCCCTCTCTCTTCTCCCCGCGGTATTTATAGAAACGGCTCGTGCCACCGTGGGAGAGGTAAATAAGATGAGTGAAGAGATGCTATCTTTTATTGTAAGCATTATGCACAACACTCCTGCTTTATGAGCTAAACGGGCCGTTGTTTATCACGGGGCCTAATCGCAAAGGCAGGCAGGCCTTGACGTGGGCACGCGGCACGCTGGGACGGAGGAAAAACGAGGGGGAGATGAGGGAGGCAGCGGGAGAGAGAGAAAGAGAGAGAGAGAGGGGGAGAAGATGGAGGAGTCGGGGCTTGGCAGAGTTGACTATCAGTGGGGGTCTTGTACGGATGAGAGGAGGGCTTGCGTCTGTTTTTATGGGATCAGATGGAGCGCTTTGATCTTGTCCCCGCGTGTCAGATCCCGTCACGATCCACCGTCTCGCCCATACATATGCATAGCGCCTCTAAACAGCCAGGCACCATGCAAAACACAGTCGAGGTGGGAGGCGGACGGGAGAGAGAGAGAGAGAGAGAGAGAGAGAGAGAGAGAGAGACAGAGAGAGAGAGAGAGACGGAGAGAAAGGTCGTGCGAGCATGTTGCATGAGAGAGAGATGGAGGAGGGAGGAAAGGGAGGAAAGGGAGAGACACAGACAGAAGGAGGGGGACGCAAAGATGTTTGCCAGGTTCAAATTTTGGGAAGAAGTCGGAAGCGGAGCGCTCGAAGCGGATTCAAAACCTGACAAAATGCTGCTAGAGCGACCTGTCGCACCGTCCGCCGAGGCCCCGAGAAGTTTGCAAAGTGGAACTTACAGGTGGGAGGAGGGTGAGTGTTGTACACGGCGAATTCATCAAGAATGCAAGATTGACTGGGAAGAACAAGCAACAGTGAGGTCTTTGGCAGGAAGGTGTGATAGGGAATAGCAGGCAGCCTTGGCTGTGGAGGGGCTGTCTGATATTGTCTGTTGAGGCAGGACTCAAGACTTCACGAGACGCTTTGTCTCCGTCACAATAACACTCATTACGCCTCGCTACGATCCTGAACTCTAAAATTCAGCCCAAAAGAGCAGCTGACCTGCAATCAGCTGTGCTGCGAGCTCACTGACAGGCCACATTTGTGGTCCACTCGTCCTCTGTGTCCATGTGGACGTCTGAGGTTACACAGAGTGACAGAGAGCTGACTGAGTGTCCCGATGGCAGGAATGAGTAACAACCGTTACTTGTTAAAACTACCGCCTGGCGTCAACGGAGAAGGCGCGACCGTGACAGCGCCGCACGACGACAGTAAAAAGGAAGCGACGCTCACTGCTGTCCTCAGTTCAGTCATCAATAAAAACTACATCAGTGGCTCTGACCTTGATTCAGAGCCTCTTCCAATGGCCCCGCGGAAAGTTCTAGACTCTTTTGTGGATTTGTTGAGACATTACAGTGAAGCCAAACACTGAAGGGAAACACTTGCTGTGTCCACTGTGAAACGACAAACGCCTTCAAAAAGAGGCGACGGGCTCAGTTTCTGAATTTTTCTGGTCTAACACTAACTCTCAAGCACTGTCCAGCAAAGGCCTCAGCAGCAGAAGCGCTCGTGATCATCAGCTCCTCCGGCATCTCCTCCCTCTCTCAAAGCGACGCGCTGCGATCGAGGACGCAGGTGAGTCTCCGCGTGAGCGGCGTGCCGCCTCGTCCGCGCCGTCACTCGTTAGCATGTCGGCCGCGATTCCAGGCGTCAGCGCTGGCGTGTGGGGCGACTGCCGGTGCGACGCAGGCGGCACGCTGGCCTCGACTGTGATGGAAGCCCCCCCCCGGAGGGGGGGGTTACTGCAGCTGGAACGGGAGCTGCTGGAGATCATGAAAGGCCCGACTCACTGCCGTGGACTCCCTATCACCCCCCGGTGGTGAGGGGGGGGGGCTGGTTTGAAGGACAGGAATGAAGGACCAAGGAAGCCCCTTTTGATTTCCTCAGCATTTTCTGTGTTGGTTTTTTTTTTCCTTTATGATCATTTGTTACCTTTAATTTTGCAAATACAGACAAAAGCAACTGTTCAATTAAATTGCTGACACTTTCAGGATGAACAGTGATGACGCTCCCCCCCGTTACGCACGTCTCCATTTGAACACCATGTACATCAGAGAAATGGGTTGCAGTTTAAGGCCCTGATGTTTCAGAAGAAATGATAAATGGAATTAATGGAAATGAAAGAAATAAAATGCAAGATAACAGGAAATGTTACAAAAGGTTGACTGTAGCTCAACTTTCAAAGTAAAAGCTTCTCACTGGCACTGTCACCGTTTGGCAAACAGCCTAGAACAGAGGACACCTTTTACTGTGAAAACACAGTCAATCCAAGAATCAACTGAATACTGCACGTGAGCCAGCACTGTGGATATAGTTACAAATTGTAAAAATAAATCATGGGTTCAAAAAGTAAAAAACTGTTGACACAAAAAGATCCTCTTTCTGTTTCCACATGTAAACACCTGATTTGCTTTAATTTCATTCATTTCTTTGTGCATGATGGACACCACTGATGTTTCTTGCAGTAAAATAAAAAAAGGAATCATGCTCGTACGAAGCAACATGGATGGAGATGGAGTGATTAAGAGTTTGAAGGGAAAAAAATAAAACAGAGAGAGAGAGAGAGAGCGAGCTGCAGCCGTCCCACCGTGCCGACACGCTGCACCACGTCAGCCGGGAGAACAGGAGGTCAGTGCTGAAGGCAACACTCAGACCTCTGCTCCTCCTGACTGCACCGGAGCGAAGGAGGATTCGACGCTCCGCCCGACAAACAGACGCTCAGCGTTTTCCTCTCCTATCGACTCCATTAATTGCATTGGCCTCTTTTTTTTTTGTTATTAAATGGCTGGGTTTTTGGTGGTGTTGGCCGGTTGTTGTGAGAGGAAATAATGTGCCGATGCTCTCGCACTGTTACACAAAGAGAGGGAGGAGAGAGAAAGAGAGAGAGCGAGAGAGAGAGCGAGAGAGAGAGAGAGAGAGAGGCCGACTCTCGCCTCAAGCCAAACTGACACAAACAGACAACTTCAAAGTGAAGACTGTTGTTTATTTGGCGAAGGGAAAGGATGGTGGTGGTGGTGGTGGGGGTGAAAAAAAAAGAGGAAAATTTATCTGATATGCAACTGTCAGGAGAGCATTTTCACATGCAAAATAGCGAGTGAGTGAGAGAGATTACCTAGAGGGAGGAACATGACAGCATTCACTAGGGTCAGGATGGATCATCATCTTCAGCCTCCTCCTCCTCCTGCTGCTGCTGCTCCCTCTCCTCTCCCTCCATCGCTCCAACTTTATCTCTCTCGCCCTCTTGGCCCCCCCCCACCCCATTCTGTTTTCCTCCCTTCTCTCTCTCTCTCTCTCTCTCTCTCTCTCTCTCTCTCTCTCTCTCTCTCTCTCTTTCTCTCTCTCTCTCTCTCTTTCCCTCATCCTGTTTTCAGACCCCATCACTCTGCACTTCGACAACCCGGCAGCTTAAATCCAGACTAAATTAGCTGAATGAAGATTAAATCATTTGGCCCTGAGCTCTCCCAGATATTGGGAGGAAGACTGAGTAAGCCTTAAATGGTGTCTGACTGGGCCTCGGACCTGTGTGCACGTGCGTCTGTGCGCGCGTGTGTGGGAGAGAGGGGGGGGGGGGAGCTCTTCCTTCACTGGCAGTCAATTGAAACTTGATTAGAGGGAGGGGGGAGTTCGGCGGGGGGTTGGCGTTGGGTAAAAAATGGCGAAAAGATTGAATTTGTGGGACAACTGTTTCCTAAGTCCGGGCGCCGGCTTCATTATTTTTGGGGCGTGCGCGCGGGGGGGGTCACCGACGACAGAGCTCGTTCCCGCATTAAAATCTATCTGACGGAGCAACATCATTGTTCATGGCTGCTTGGGGGAAAAGGAGGGGGCGTAGCCCAGGGAAGGGAGGGGGCACAGAGGGTACTAACTTGGGTAGCCATAGAAAGCTGATAAAGAGTGAGACAAGTTATACTTGGATGAGTGAGGGGACATTTTTTTCGTGAATGTTTTGTGAGTGCAGAGAATTTTTGGTATTGTCAAAACAGAAATGAGGAGAGAAATGTTCCTTTGGTTTTTTTGGAAGATCTTTGCACTTGTTCTTTGCATATTTTGCACTCTTTTGGGACCCTTATAATTTTGATATCTACTTCACTCTTTTACTTCCATATATATGATGTCACCAATGTAAATATCATCCATGGGAAGTGGTATGACTTGTTGTTTGTTTGTGTAGTTTGCTTTATGTCTTTCTTGATGTCACGTTTTCTATTTGCCTCAGAAGTCGACTCTGTATCAGGTCAATAAGAAGCGGTTCTCAATTGTTGACCAATCTGGAACAATAAAGGTTGAATAAATCAAAAAAAAAAAACCCTTCCAAAAAAATCACTCTCATATAACCTCACAGTCTAATCAAGATCATAATCAATCTCAGCCTCTACTTCCTGTTCAAAGACACACAGAATAAATTCTTTTTTAATTCTTTCTCTTCTTTCTCTTTTTAAATTGATGATAATTGACATAACATCAAAAATAATTTGCATTGAGGGGCTTCAGCCCTCGCCTGCCTCCCCAGAAGCTCCTCCACGTTAATGTGTGAACCCAGTGTGTTCGTGGTTACATTACCATGGCGTGTAGCAAACGAAGCTCTCTGTGCGGCCTCCCGCACGCTGCAGCAGCAGCAGCAGCAGCGGCGGCGGGAACTCAGAGGGGGCAAAGAAAATAGAAGGAGGAAGAAGCAGAAGATGAAGAAGAGGCGGGAAGAAGAAGGAGGCTCCGAGGAGCGAGTCCAAACAGAAGGGCGTTTTTAAAGTGGAGGCGGCCACTGAGTTATATCACACTGCGAGCGGCGGGAGCGTACAGCCGGCGTGTCACACAAAACAACAAGTAAAAACCTCCGCGAAGAGGCCACATGTGTCTGCGGAGTGCCGTAGATGAACCTCCTCGGAGAGGAGTGCTGCTGCATATGACTGCAATATAAACAACGGCACACAACAGAGATGCTGCCGCTGATTTATGTTTACCTTCAATCCCGGGAGAAGGAGGAGGCGGAGGAGGAGGAGCAGGAGGAGGAGGAGAAGGGGGAAAAAAAGGGAGAGAGGGAGAGAGAGCGAGAGAGAGGAAGATAATGAAATAAATAATAAAAGAGCAGGCCCATCAGATAAGCTCCTGTTTATCCCGCTGCAGGGCAAATACAAATTGTCAATTTAATGAACACGGTGGACGTGATGAAAGCGGGGGTGAAGGAGCCTCCTGCCTGACAAACAATCAGGAAATGTTATCTTAATATTGTTGCGCTGTTATTCAGACCATAACTTAGGGGGTGGGGAGAGGCCACGAGAAGGAGGAGGAGGAGAAGGAAGAGGAGGGGGGAAGAGGAGGAGGTGATGGTGCTGGCATGGACAGGGAGCGAGAGGGGGGCGGGCAGTTCATGTGGAGGGGGGGCAAGCAGGGAGGCACAAAGGCCAGGTCCCTCTGTGGTGGCCCTGTTATTGCCTGTTTTTATTATGCGCCATAGCTCAGTGGTCCCAAAACACACTCTTTGAAACATGCATTCGAACACCACACACACACACACACACACACACACACACACACACACACACACACACACACACACACACAATTTCTGTGGGCCCTCACCATTGACATAATGCATTCTATAGACCTGAAAACTACATCCTAACTTTTTCTAACGCGACAGCTAAAGTGCCCAACGAAGAAGTCTGGACCTCACAAGTCAGGTTTTCTCCCGCTTTTCTGTGCCTTACAAGGAGGCAACTACAAAGGACACACACGCTCAAATTGCGAAAAGTCTTTTTTGTTGTTCTTGCGAGCGGACGAACCAACTCGACGTCAGACAAAAATGACTCAGGATGATCTCTTCCCCGGCGTGTGTGCAGGGGGGGGGGGGGGACGGGCCTTGCGTCTCCTCCTGCAGACTTGGCTTAATTTAAAGGTTTAATAGGCCCCCGCCGATGTCGGACGATTCATCGAACATGTTTCGGAGAACGGCCGCAAATCAAGCGCTCCAAAAAGCTTCCTGTTGAAATTAGCGGCCGCTGATAAGTACCGGAGATCTGATTTGTGTCGGCGCGGCTCGGTCAAAGCCCCCCCCACCCCCCACCCCCCTCCACATATCCTTTAAACAGCACTTTAAAAAGTGTCCAGATGCTTCACAGCTCAAAGTTGTGTTTTTTTTCCCTCTCTTCCTTTTTTTTCTTTCCCCAAGTCTTGAATTTAAAGCGTCGCAATCTGAGCAGGCCCCCAAAATTAACTATTATCTCCATATTTATATATTGCCGGCACTAAATTGCGTCGGGAAGAATTACTATCAATATGAATATCTGCAACAATAACTCAGCCGCGGTGCTGAGGACAGGATGCTCTTTATCAGGCTTCTGATAGGCCTTAAATACAGCACAAGGCAGCCATATCAGAGCCTTTTCTCTCTAATATCAGGCCGCATTAGCACCTCGTAAATCAAATTACACTCCTAGAATTTCATTAGGCTCACCTGCCAGCGCTGCTGCGCCGCGGAAATATTTATGTTTTTATGCGGCGATTGTGCGCTCAGGTACACAAAGGGGGGGGGGGGAGCAGGAGGGTAGGGGGTGGAGGGGCTGATGGGGTACTTGGGGGGGGGGGGGAGAAAAAAAAAGGGTGATAAACCTAATTATCTTTTAAGAACACGGGGAAAATGTGTCATAAATTGCGGGCGATCCTGAGGAGAGCTGGCGTTTCTTTTCGGCAGAGCCGGCGGAGCTGCGAGTTTCGGGTAGGAGGAAGGGGGGGCAAGCCCTGTTCTGCTGTTTACCATCTTTAACCGGGGCTAGACTCCTTCAATCCAATTAGCAGCACCCCCCCCCCAAAAAAAACAAAAAAACAACACAGCTTCAAACAGGAATCAAACAGGATGATGTATGACGGCGATCAGCGGGCCCTCAACGGGGGGCTAATCTGATAAAGGTCCGCGCAAGGCTGCTAATAGCGCTCGTTCAAACCCGAAATTTTATGACAGGTGGGGGGGGGGGTCCATCTTTATTATTTAATTACCTCCAAATAATTCCGACGTTCCATTTGTGTATGCGCTGTTCTTTTCTACGATCCCTGGATGGAACGGCCGCGGGAGGGAACGCCGACACCCCCTTCCCCCGCCCACCACCCACTCCCCTCCGCATCTGGAGCGTCCGGCGTCCGGCCACGGACACAGAGGGAAGTGACTGAGCCGGTGACCGTAGCGACAGCCACTTAATAAAAAAAGGTGCAGTCTATACATCAAAGAGCATCCGGCTGTAAATCATCCGGCCCCCGTAACGACTCGCATCCCCGTCCCATTACCGAGCCCCCCTAACAGGGCCACTCATATTTACTCTCCGGGCCCCAATATCATTTTAGAATAATGAGCTTTGTCCCTTATCTAATTAACAGGGCCTAGGTTCATTTGTTTTTTTTCTCCCCACCCCTCTCTATCTCTCTCTCCGCTGCACCCTCCCCTTTTTTTTCCTCAGTAAAATTAGGGAACTGGCATATTGGTTTAACTCAACAATATTTTGCAAATTTGCTCCGTGGCACCCCAAAAAAAAAAGAAAAAGAAAAAGTCGCACAGCGACAAAGCGGCCGCGACTCCTCTTGTATGTTGTGTGTAATTACTGCGTGTCGCAACTGGAGGCTGTTTATCCGGTGTGTGTGTGTGTGTGTGTGTGTGTGTGTGTGTGTATGTGTGTGTGTGTGTGTGTGTGTGTGTGTGTGTGTGTAAGTGGTGGTGTTTGATGAGTGAGGGTGGTTGAGGTGGTGGTGGTGGGTTGAGGAGGGGGAATGGTGTGTGTGTGTGTGTGTGTGTGGGGGGGGGGGGGTTGTGCTCCAGTGGGCAGAAGTAAAAGACCAGGTCCATTCTCTCTCTTATTACTGGAATTGTAATTCAATGATCACCTTAGATCACACGCGTGCCATAAATCAGATAGGCTTGACAGAGGATGAAAAATTGTATTAATAATGTGAAACTTATTATACAGTCCCAAATGCTCCCTTGATAAATGACATTGTTTGGGCCTGACAATGATTGCATTTAAAACATTATTTCTGTTTTTCTGCTGGTGTGTGTGTGTGTGTATGTATGTGCGGGTGCGTGTGTGTGCGCGCTGCCGGACACAGCGCCCGTGGATTGCTGGGTGGGGAAGACAGAGGTGGGGTTCCCGAGCTTCATAAAATATTCAAGATGTTTCCCACCGCTCCCTCTTGAGTCAGTGGGCAAGCGATGGCTGCGGCGGTCCGAGTGTAAAATCTGTGTGTGCGCACGCTTGTGTGTGTGTGTGTGTGTGTGTGTGTGTGTGTGTGTGTGTGTGGTCGGCAGAAGTAAAATGGCTGGGGTGGCTCGCCACAGCGCGAAAAAACACCCCCCCGCCCCCCGACTTCTTCCCAAACCGCAGAAAGAGAAGCCGCGCACATCTCCCAGCCATAAAGCAGCGCGCTGTTATTACTACGCCACCTCCGAGTCAGACTCCGGCAAAAGTGAGAAAGTGCAGAGAAGGAGGCGCGCGGGGCTAATCGCCTGCGAAAAAACCGAGCGGCCGCGCCGCTCCCGTCTCGCCCTCTTCCGAGTGATTCGCGGGCGTTTGTTTTCTCTTCGTAACTCAATTTATACAAGAATGTTCATGAAAGAAAAAGCAGGTCTAGACTGGGTTTGAGGACGAGCCAGCAGAAGCCGAGGAAAAAAGGAAGGAGAGACAAACTGTGCCTGTAATTTTGCTTTTCCTCCTCCCTTTGTTGGACTCGTCGCACCGTTACAAACCGGACTGAGCAAGTTTTTGGCAACATGGAAAGATGGACCGCTGACTCTCCGCGATGCCTCCAAGGCTGTTCGACCCTACAGTTTTGAGCTTTGATTTGCCGAAGCATTACAGTAAACAACTGGTGTTTACACACACACACACACACACACACACACACACACACACACACACACACACACACACACACACACACACACA
>JASSRZ010000007.1:15881894-15896938 GCA_032164315.1 Malacoctenus gilli
TTACCCCCCCCCCCCCCCCCCCACACACACCTTATCCTCCCCCCCTCCCCCCCCCAGACTCCCTGGCACACCACCTCCACCCGCTCTGCTCCGCAATTAAGCTTTAAGCCTCACTTCAGATTTCCGAGCGGTGGCTCTAAAAACTGATCAGTGCGGATCACTGTGATTAAATTTAATTGATTTAATGCGATGCTTATGTTTGTGACGTGCACACACAGCCCCGACTTGAAAGCAAAATACAAACACACACACACGCACGCACGCACACACACACACACACACACACACACACACACACACACACACACACGGTGCTCCTTTTTCCTGCTTTTATCTGGAATCTGAGCTTGTCTGAAGGAGATTCCAGAGGCCGAATGTAGGCAAAGGAAATGATTCCATTACATTTGGATGCGTGTTTATTATAAATGTGCACATCTGCACATATACTGAGACCGAAGCAGGAACACACGTGTCGAAGGGCAGGCCCGATTAATATACAAAGCAGCTCCTGATGCTGAAAAAAAAATCACTAATGTATTGGAGGCTGTTTAAACTCCACATCTGCTCCAAGTTGCACAAGTGAAAGGAGCTTTTTGTTTTTTAGATGTTTGCGGGCTGTGGGTGTGTGTGTGTGTGTGTGTGTGTGTGTGTGTGTGTGTGTGCGTGCGTGTGTGTGTGTGTGTGTGTGCGTGTGTATAAAACTCAGGATAAGGCGAATCAATTAGAACGCGCTGAAAATCCCTCATCTGGTCGCAGCGGAGCTGTGAAACAGAGTGTAAAAACTATTCTCTCTCTCTCTCGCTCTCTCTCGCTCTCTCTCTCTCCAGAAAGGTTATCGCCTTGTATCTTATTGCCTTTACCTGCTCCCCATTCACTGTGAACATGCACTGATTTGAATAAGCGCCGCTCCAGAGGCTTCTCTTATCAGATCCCAGACGGGTGTGCCAACACAGCAGTATCAGGTACACACCATCTCCCTCTCCCTCTCTCTGTTACTCACACACTCTGCCCCCCCCTCTCTCTCTCTCTGCCTTCCCCCAAAACAGAGAGAAAGCAAGAAGA
Source organism: Malacoctenus gilli (assembly GCA_032164315.1). Taxonomy (NCBI): domain Eukaryota; kingdom Metazoa; phylum Chordata; class Actinopteri; order Blenniiformes; family Labrisomidae; genus Malacoctenus; species Malacoctenus gilli. Next base: position 15,882,957 of record JASSRZ010000007.1, read on the forward strand.
AGAGGAGAAGAGGAGTGTCGGTGCATCTGGGATCTGTCGCCTGATAACGCGATCCGGCTATAATCACATCCAGGCTGGTTAAAAAAACTCAAGTGACCAAAAGGAGAGAAGCAGTTAATCCCTCTCTGGAAATGATTCCCCTTTTTTATTCCCCCCTTCCTTCTTTTTCCCCGCTTTTCATATCCAGAATTTATCGGCTGACCCCCCACTTTCATCCATTTCACTCACGGGACGTAATGTAGTGAATTTTTAAGTGGGATATTATTAAAAAAAATCATTAGGTGGCGGGATAAAAACAAATCGTGGACGGGCTAATGTGCAACAATTACCCGCGGAAGGCTCGGGATTTTTTAATTTTTTTTTTTTTAAAAAAGGATTCATTTCATTAATAGCGCGCGTCGGGACGATTCCCAGAAGATGAACCGGTTTCCAGTTTGGTGGTGGAGGAGGTGGAGGTGGTGGCGGTGGTGGTATTGTTGTTTGCTTTGGCTCCATGGAGGAGACGAACACCAGCGCGGGGAGAGAGCATCAGTCAGCGACGCCGGCGAGCCCGCGAGCAAACATGACCTCAGAAAATGTATCCTCCTCGGGTAGGTTAAACACACACACACACACACACACACACACACACACACACACACACGTATGTGTAGCGAGGCCGCGCTCGTTTCCCCCAGTCCTCTTAACGGGCTAACCTGCTCTCTTCATTAGGGTGCTGTGGGGACTTATCACTGTGTAGTCTTTGTCCTTGCTGTAATTGCCCTCTCGGCATGTCAGCCCCCGCCTCGCCCGCCGCCGCAACCATCACAGCAGCCCCCACACACCCAGCCACCCGCCCCCCTCCCCTTCCCGTGACAGGCCCTGGTGAGACGGCGGTGCGGGGAGCCTCTCCTGAGACCTGCTGATCGGCCCCCGAGGTCCGCCGGTATAGAGAGGCTTGTCCTAGTTAAAGCAGCACCGGCAGGGACACCCACCCACCCTAACACACACACACCACACTGCCCACCACCCCCCCCCACCTAGGAACACTGAATCCACCCTGCCACTAGCCCTGCCTCCAACTTGGCTCGTTTAATCCCGTGCTCAGCGGTACTCGCCACAAAGATACCGAGAACTACATTTTGTACTTTTCAAAGAAGGAGGGGTGGGGGGCTTTGGCAAACCAGCGGCGCTCAAACGAGCATCGAAACAAGCTTCCTTCCTTCGAAACACACATTATTAATTATCTAAATTCGCCCAAAATGTTTTGCGACAAAGTTTTCGTTTCACCGCGCGCCACGTCCGCCGGCCTCGCGCCCACGCGAGCCTCGCCGAAAAAAAAAAAAAAAACGCGCACCCCGCGTTTGTTCTGGAGTCGGCGCGGAACGCGACTATCAATGGAGACACGTGTAAGCCGTCGCAGGTCGTTCTCCGGCGGAGGGATCAGAATCTCAGCTGCGTTTCATTCATGCAACAGATCCACATGTGCCACACGGCATGCAGCGCTGGACGAGGGAAAGGGGTGGGGTGGGGTGGGGGGGTGGGGGGGGACCGGCGGGCTTCCTAGCAAGTTGAATGGCGCCATCTAATGTTCGGCAGCAAGAGAGCACGCCGAGCGAGCCGCGCTCAGGAGCTGGACGTCGAGAAGCAGATTTAAGGCTCGGCTAAAAGCCCACCAGCAAGTACAAGACGCCGCACGTGTAGGGGGGGGGGTGAAGGGGGGGGTAAAGGCAGGCTTTGAAATGACCATAAAAGTAAGCAGAGTGAACCTCCTAATTTGAAATTTAACCGTAATAGACAACAAGCTATCAGTGTTGCAGCATATTCCTGACCCCTGTTTGTTTTGCTGAATAAACAGAATAAATGAAGAAACGCTCGCGCGCTTCACGCTTCTTCCTCATCACGCTCAACTTTCTTCTTTCTTCTTCTTCTCTCCTGCGGGGTAATGGATGTGTCAGCGTTTTCACGGCTGGCTGCAGGGGTTCAGACCTACGCCGCGGCCCGAGGGGAGGTAGTGGTGGTGGTCGTGGGGGGGGAGATGGCTACGCAGAGGTTAATGCGGCGTTGAGTTAAAGGGGAGGAAGGGGGGGGGGTCTTCCTCTTTTTCTGTCATCTTCTCTTTTCAAGACACTTGTGGACGGAGGAGTGTGAAGGAGTGTGTGTGTGTGTGTGTGTGTGTGTGTGTGTGTGTGTGTGTTTGTAAGGGAGGGGGGGTGGTGATGATGGCGCATGATGGGATGAAACCTAACCCCTCCCACCAAACCCTGGCGAGCGGGGGGGGGGGGGGTGAGAGGCCGCGGCCAAACAAACAGCGAGACATAAAGGAGATGTGATGCGCAGTATAACGTTTTAATAACTTTGTCGCACCGCATCTGAAATGCAAACACATTAAAGTGGACACAGTGCCCCCCTCATTAAACACGCAGCACTGTAAACATCCGACCACCGACCCCCCACCCCCTCCCCTCCTCTCTCTCTTTTATTTTTTTTTACACTTGCATAAACACACGCAAGACACCTCATTGGCTCTCCCCGCATTCCGTCCGACGCACGCCACCGGCGAGCCTTGGGAGTTTTTCTACGGGGGTGTTTTATGCGTCCCGCGGGGGGGATGTGGGGGGGGCTCGGCAGACAGTGAGATGTGGCTATAGCACACAGAGGATCCCAGTCAAGGACACGGGCAGCATCACTCACTCCGCCATTATTTGCTCATATTTAAAGCTGAGGGAGGCGCGCCGGGGTTACCTGAGGGACCGCCGGCTACACGTGCGGGGTAAGGGGACGTGGGGGGGGGGTTGATTTCAGAGTCCGACGGGTGTGCTGAGCGAGCGGCAGCTAAAGGAGATGCGATGAGGAGGGAGGGAGAGAGAGAGAAAGAGAGAGAGAGAGAGAGAGAGAGAGAGAGAGAGAAGAAGGAGGGAGTGACAGAGAGCTTTATATGTCAGCCCGGTGATACCAGCATTTTTATGGCTGAATATTTTTCCTCTTGTCAGGGGCGGGATAAGGAATCACCATAAGGTTGGGGAGCATGAATATTGCCCTTGAGGGCCCACTGTGGCTGCTCCTGTTTATGGTTGACTAGCAATCAGCCACCGATTCAGGACCCGCAACCCCTCATCCATCCACGTCGGCAATTAATCAATTAAACGGGCGGCGGGGAAGGGCCGCCGATCGGCTAGGTGTGTTAATACAATAGCCCGTTAAGGTTGATGTAATTTCATCACTAATGTCAGCCATTCATCACGCCTTATTATCTGTTTCGCGTAGACGGTGGTCAATATCGCTTGGCGAACTGGGGGGGGGGGGCATGCCGCGGCTCCTGAAGGGTGCCCCGGTGGATGATGGGCTTCGGGACGCGGACGGGGGGGGGGGAGGGGACAGGGGGGGGACGAAATCTAACAAGCGACGAGCCCGCAGCTTAACGTGATAGATTAAGCGACACGAGTGCAGCTGTTTAATGCGATTCCTCAATAGCCGGGCGGCAGAAAAATACACCCCCTAATTAGAAAGACCACCGTCTGAGAGCAGCTCTGTCCTCAGACGCTTGCGTGTTTGATAACACACAAATCACGTGACGCCCGGACTGCTGAGAGTCGAGCCCATGAAACGGGCCGCGATGTCTGATTAATCTTAACGGATTTTTTTTTTTTTTTTAAAACAACAATAAAACGAAACCCCCACCAAGAACCCTCGCTGCCTTCCAGACCCGATCAGGAGCGCTGGAGATACGACGGTTAAATCGTCGCGTCACAGCGGCCGGCTTTAATCATAACAGCGGAGGGCGAGTTAATGCGCGAGTGGGTGGAGGGGCCCCCCCCTTCCGCCCGTGTGGGCCCAGACCGCGTGTGAAGGAGGCGCGCCTGGCGGACGGGAAGCCTGCGTCGCTTGGCTTTTCTTGGCCGGCGGCCACCGACGGCTGACGGTTTGTGCTCGCGTTTGCGAACTTTAAATGTCAGCGTCTTCAGTGGTCAAGGCAGTATCTTTTGGATACCAACAACAACTCGCCGCCTGATTTCGGGGAGAGGAAGAAGACCCGGTGGTGTCGAAGTCCAAGGGTTGGAGAGGGTGTATGATGAGGCATAAATGGCTTGCTGCCATCTGATTTGTTTCAGTTGTTTTTAACGAGCACATTTCAGACACTGTAATTTTCTTACAACATTTTTTAACTAATTTCCGAACAAAATTATTATTTTTTCTATATATTCATTAATATTGATTAATGATTTTTTGTCGCACATTAGTACAATATTCAATTGAATTGTTCATGAGTATTTCAGGTGCTTACACATGCAGACGCATCGTGCCTCACAGGAGGAGGAGGATGGACGTCCTCCTGCTACAGAACAGAGAAGAAACTTGCAAAATGAAGTGGAGAGAAACATCCCAAACTCCTACATGGACATTTAAATCCCCTTCTGACAGCAGAGTAGATAAAAGTCACTGTCACCAAAGTTCCTACAGCCTGAAGTCACTGAACACAACACACACACACACGGTGCTCTGGCCGATGACGTTGGAATCAGTCTGACAGAGGATGAGCGACAGATTAATGGAGACGCCGACGAGCGGGTCGCTGCAACCTGCAGGTGGGCTACCGCCGTGAAAGGTTTGGGTCAGAGGAACGTCACTGAAGAGGGACATGCAGCTGAAACATGTCGTTTACAGTGAAAACCAGAAGGTACTGAACTGGAGCGCAGCAAAAGGGTTGAATTCATGATTGAATCGATGCAGAACAAAGCCAAGAACTGCAAGAAATCACATGAACACCTCAAATCCAATGTACAGTGATTGCTAAGCGCTGCTTTTTGTTATTTAGTCCTGTCGTCATGGCTTCGCACACACAGACCAACATTGACCCCAACAGTTGTCCTGAACAAAGGAATTCCTCTGAATCACTGACTGCTCTGTTTCTCTTTTTCAACTCCAAACCACCTCATCGCTGATCTTTTCCTGCTCTGTGACTCATCCGCCACTTTCAGCCATCTGCGTTGTTCCTGTTCGTCTCGGAGACTTTTGGCTTCGGGAGGAGAAAACGCTGATCGCGAGCGCTCGGCGAGATGCGCCGAGCCAGAGGAAGGAACTTGCGCTGACCCGACGACTAAGAACGACTGCTGCTCAGCGGGGTGATTCTCTGGACTGCGATCAAGCCGTTGCATTAGACCCGAAGCGGGGTGGGGGGGCTGGGCTCACCTCGGACGAGGCGTGGCGTTGATTAATTCCGCCGTAAACGCGAGACGTAATCAAAGAAACTACGCGGTATCCATCATATCAGCTGGACGGCGAGGGCTGGCCGGCGTCCAGCACCTAACAGAAGGCCGCTACCTGCCCGACGCATCGCCCTGACGCCACTAACAGCTTCAGTCAGACACAAAGAGCCCCCCCCCCGCCCCCCTCATCCCTGCCAGCCCCCGCCCTTCCACCCAAGCCAACATTTGCCCAGCACTCCCAGCAGGTACATCAGCTCAATTATGATGATGGCAATGACTGATTGCATTTTACCTCTCCCTCCTGTCCCCCCCATAAGTCTGGCCATCACAAAAAAGGGAGGAGGAGGAGGAGAGAGGGGGGGGGAGGCGCAATAGGAAGAAGCAGCGCGGCAGCGTCACCGCCGGTGAGCTACAAGCAGCCCAGATGCCAGTCTCCGGGACGGTATCAAACATGTCGGCGGCGGGACTCGCCGTGAGAATAATCTATACCTACAGGAAGTCAATTAAAAAGTGCCAGGGGAGATTAAGAGCGGCGTGACAGCGTTTCGTCAGGCCACGGGTTTTCGCCGGCGAGGAACCCGGCGTGCTGCGTGCGTCTGCCGAGCGAGTGAGTGAGTGAGCGGAAGGTAAAGTGTGCAAAGACGTGTTGGGAAGCGAGTGGCGGCGATGGCGGCAGGGGGAGGAGACCGTTGGTGCTTAAAAGCCCCCTCATGAATATTAAAAAGGCCCTTGGCAGTCGGCGGCTCCGCCGGCAAGTTTCGCAAACAGGCGTAATGTGTCTGTTTGTGCTGAGGACTAAAAAAAAAAAAAAAAAAAAGAGAGAGGGGCCCGAGCCCCGGTATCAATTAAATCAGCCGGCGTCAGTCTGATGGCGCTCTCAATGGAGGGACAGCCCATTCCCCTCCACACATCAGCTCAGCTTTGTGTCAACCATCCATCTCTCATCCTCCCCTCCACTTCCTCCTCTTCTCTCTCTCTCCCCCGGCTGCCATCTTTATCAGCCTTGACACACACTCTCTCCCTCTCTCTCTCTCTCTCTCTCTCTCCCTCTCTCCCTCCTTCTCTCTGTCTCTCAAGCAGCCGGTAACTGAATGCACAAATTACTCTCCCCTCCACCTTTAACTCCCACTAAATCTTTCCCCTTTTCCACTTTGCTGAGCCGGGTATATTTTATTCCTCCATCAAATATGCATCCCATTAATTAAGTTAAATTACTCCTGACTGCCAAATATCCCCTGCCCTCGATGGGTGTCAACACAGAAATGCATGACTGTGAACCTGCGATGACACGGCCCCCCAACACTTAAACGTGAGTTACGGCCCTTTCCAGGCCCATCCGCGGGCAGATTACCAGACACTTTGGGCTGCTGGAATTAAGCGCCGCCGCCCCCCCCCCCCAACCGCCCCAACCCCCTCCGCCCAGCTTTTTAATAAGTGCACAATGGATGACACTCGCACTTCTGACAATGAGAGGACTGATATTTTAATTACACCCCTTTTTTCATCTGCCTTCCTCTTCATCTTTTAATTGCTGTTGTTAATCACTCATTAACTCCCTTCGCTGTGCCCCCCCCCCCTCTACAATATACCTATGACACGATTAGCTCTATAGAAAGCGATTGTTCTGCAACATTCCTCGAAGAACCCAACTCTTCGGCGGGCTGCGGCTCCTTTGTCCCGGCGAAAGACGGAGGCGGGAACTCGTTTCCCTCCCGTCGGTGCTCTGACCGAGCGGAGCCCCGTGTCCGCGCTCGCGAGGTAAACAACAATCAGGGCTGGGGCCTTTGCCGTGGAGAAAACGCCAGCAACTTCTCTTCATTTCTAGCCTGCAAGTTGGAGGTTGAGCGAAACAAAGAGCTGAGGCCACAAGAACTTTAATGTTTCACCGATAAAAGAAAGAAAGAAAGCATGATGCGCGCGGCAGACAATAGCCTCTTAAGCCGGACGGTCCTCAGGAGTCGTATAACTTACGATCATAAGCCCGGGTGCTGCGCTGGCGCTCCGGTTTAACTACTGATCTTGCCGTTTGCCGCGTGGACCCGGCGTTTTGTTTTGGTTCGTCTTTGATTAAAGGCGAATGGTTTGATTATGAAGCCCCGGGGCCCTTTGTTGTGGGGCCCAGGAAGGAATATGAGATGGTTATTAAAACCTAATAGGAGCGATCTGCTGACGGAGGGGTCCCCTCTTTGTCTCCAAGTCTTGGAAAGCGTCCTTTGGCCGATATGAGAAGGGGTGGGGGGGGCAATCCGGTACCCCCCCCCCTCCCCGAAGTGCCCCCCCCCCCGTGTAATTTGGAACACAAATCTAACGGTAGTGGGTTTTTCTGCTGAGCGTTCGGCCTCGCTACACAAACCGGGCTAATGAAGCCATATGTTTGGTGTCTTCCGCGGCGGCCTGAGCGATACCTGCGAGGACGCATCGCTCAGGAGGAAGTGGACTCTGACAGTCCGTCCAAACAGGAAGAGGAAGTCGCCCCCCCCCACCCCACGGGTGGATTTATGGTGATGCATCGATGCCATCTACAGTTTGCTCTGCTCTCCCTGCCCTCGCCCAGCTCCCTCTCTCTCTCCCCGGGTGCATGCGCGCCTGTGCGCGAGTGTGTTTCTATTGCAAAAAACATTAATTTTACAAACATCAGCCCAAGGCTACTAAACACATCCAATCCATTATGCTGCACTTTATCGTGTTATGGGGGGTAACGGGCTGTAAAGCTGTCTCGGTCATAAAGAGGGATCGCGAGAGTGCCGAGTCAAACCAGAACGCCGGTCTCTCCGAGCCATACGCCCCCCCCCACCCCCACCCGCACCCTTGTTATCATCAGAACAGTTCCGTCACATACTTAACCTTTCCAGACCGGCCTTTCTGCATTATTTTCCAAATGACCTTTAGCGTTACTTATTTCATTTCCGATAATGGCGCACTAAATTTCGGTAAACGCATCAGAGCAGAATGTGTTTATTTTGGTGAAGGGGGGGGGGGCGCGGTGACTGACACGGGGGGGGGGGCGGTGCAGCTCTGCGATGTTCCCACGCGGTAAACACCAATGCCTCTCCCTGATGGGGGTGAGAGGCGCTGAGCCCGAGGAGCAGGCGTTATGGCGTGCGAGATCGAGTTAGGACACCAACATGTGTCTGGATCAAGACGACGCAGAGCGTGTATGTGCCGTTCCCCCGCGCCCCCCCGACACGTGTTGTGGCACAAACCTGGTTTGAGGCCGCAACGCCACAAACTTTTAGAGGAGTCGGCGTGTCCTCTGAGGTGGGAACCCACTTTCCCTCCACCGAAAGCCTCCGATTGCATATTTACAAGCATCTGAAGGTTAATAACAATACCAATAAAATATGCAAACACAAAAGGCTTATTGTTGCGCGCTAATGAATGCACAACTACTGCCAACACATGCTCTCGGCCGCGTGCGGCTAAATCATTTAGAGTTTGGTTTTTGTGCTTTAAAAGGTCTGATTCTTAACATAAATACCATCCTCGAGCTGCTGCTGCTGCTGCTGCTGCTGCTGCAGCATCGCACGACACCCTCCCTCGGCAGCGTGCTTTACGCCCTTGCTGCACAGGCAAGGGGGGGGGGGGCGTGAGTTTTTTGTGTGGGGGGGGGGGGGGTTGCGTCGCGATGGGGCGGCAGCGGAGGGATCTTAGCGAAAATCGCTAATGTACGTGATGATTAAGTGTAACTCAAATACCGAGTGTGTTGTTCGTAGGCCTGACAGGCAGTAATTTGGTGTATTATATTCTGCGGTTTTAATTGCACGCCACCAACGTGTCCCCGTGACACGTTATGAAGCGATGATGTACAATTATTTCGGGGCGGCGGGAGATCAGTGGAGTGACATTATAATCATCCTCATAGGGATCCCTCTCTTCATCTGCAACAACCATTAATGTTTAAACGGGGAGGAAGGAAGAACGAGGGAGAGGAGAGGAAGAGGGAAAGAAAAGAAAACACACGCACACACGAGCGCACACACACACATAAAAATAGTTCTCAGGGACTTCTAACCAGAATCTGTTTGAGGATTATAGAGAATCACGTCAGGGGAGAAGGAGAAGGGGTGTGGATAGACAATGGAGGGGGCTGAGTTAAGTGACGGCTTTCTCTGGATAAGCAGCGAGCTAAGATGCTCCTCCACTGTCACTGCCAGGCCTCACACTACTCATACAGGCCCGGGCATTAAGGCACATTACAGCGGATGAGCCACGCAGGGCGGAACTGATGGGCTATTCTGGGAACAGACCAGACAATCTCACAAGACAGGGGGGGGACATAAAAACCCTGACACGAGCCAGCCCCATCCTGTTAACAGTCAAATCACACGCGCGCGCGCACACACACACACACATAACACCCAACATGAAATCATGACTATATATATACTCCAACACTGAGTCAAGCAAACTGGGAGGGAGGGAGGAGGGAAGGAGGGAGAGAAAAACACAAAGCAGCCTCCTCCACACAGAAGTTTAGCACGCCGCAAACTTTTACTGTTGTGAGGAGTGAGTAGGAAAAAAAAAAATGCTTTTCTTCAGCTTTGTTTAAATTCCTAAACTGACACCGAGGAAAGGGGCCAGCTTATGACCCATAATCATAAAAACAGGCGGTCCACAGGAGGACAATCGGCGTCCATGATAGTGTTAATACTTCTAAGGGCCGCGGCTGAGATATTAAACCAATGCCTCAAAGCATTTAGACTGTTTATGCATAATTTAACACCAACAACAGCACTGGATGTCCGCTGCCGGATCTTTGGGGAGGACGAGCGAGCGAGCGGGCAGGCGGGCGGGCGAGCGGGAGGGCAGAAATGCTGAATCCACGGCCTTTCCGCTGGATGATGGAGGAGGGGAGGCGGAGGCTCATTAAGTGGCCCGAGCCCCCGATGTGGACCAAAACGCGCCGGGAGGAAATGCTGGGAATCTGCCTCCTCACATGCAGAAAGAATCACCCCTTTTTTTTTCCTTTTTCTTCTTCTTCTTCTTTCCCCCCCTCCTCCAACCAATTAAATATGAGAAATCTGATCTCGCACACTCGAAGCCACTTTGTGTTTTTCTCCATCCACTTCTTTAGAAATATTTGCGGGTAAATTAAGACGGATCAGCCCCCCCCCCCCTTCACCACAGAGACGAAGCTGGGCCGAGGTGGGCCGCGGAGGAAAATGGCGGGCGGTGGGGCGGGGGCTGTGACGAGCGGGGCGCTCAGGTTTGAGTGGCAGCGTGGTCAGGCAGGTTCCAATCCGCCCTGGCCTCGCATTAGCATTCGTTAATTAAATGCCACAACAATATGATCTTTAACTATCAACAACCCCCCCCCCGTCCCACCCCCAGCGTCTTTCCAGCACTTTCACAAGACGGCAGCGGCGAGCGGAGGCTAAAGTGAGGTGGACAGCCGAGGCGCCGCACATCTATTGGTTTGTCGAGGTAATCTTCCTGTCAGAGTTTAACAAGGCAGACGTGCGATCGATGGTGGTGCGGGAAGGTGGGGGGGGGGTCTTTGTTCTTTTGCAGTGCCTTAACAAAACAGGAATAATGTGAATTATAAATTCTGTTCTATATTTATCGTGACAAGAAACCGTTAGATTTGTTCAAAGAATTCCATCTTTTGGCCACTAGGAGGCATTGTTGTAATCTATCCTGAACCAAATCCGAGAAAGAGGAAGAAGAAAAAGCTGCTGATGCATCAAGAAACAACTGAAATGTGGGAAAACTGTTTGCAGGTGATTGGAATAGTTCCCAGACATCATCGGTCTACAGAGGGCGGGACTTTCTGTCACATCCAATCATCTTCTGCGCATCCAAACTCCAACACAAGTGGAACATACAGCGAAGCTGGACCACAGCTGGGATTTAGGTCAGAAAAATGGAAACCATCAACTATTCATCAACTAATCATACAGTTTTAACTTAAAACCTAAAATTAACACCATTTAAAAATTTTCCAAATGTTCTCTCGCAATCCATTAGCTCACCAAGCTAATAAGCTTAGAATTTAGAGACAAAACCAGACTTAAAATTAAAACGTTTGATACTTTCTCAATAAAATCAATGAGTAGTGGTTACAGGCATAATGAGTGAGGTGGACAGCTAGTTTGCGGCACATCCGTTGGGTGATCTGGGAGTTTATCGAGGAAAACTTGGCTATCTGCGGTGGTGAGCGGCGCTCTTTTTGTGCTGAGCCAAAACTAAATGCCAACGCACTTAACCTAGAAACTCGATGCCACGCGTAAGGCCCGGAGAGCATGGACGCAGGCGATAAATTAACCAAACTAAAAAAAAATTTTTTTTAACAGCAAAATAAATGAAGCTCCGAACGCGGGCGCGTGTTAATTGACATGATAGATGGCAGAAAGTCCCCCCCGAAAAAGTTTGGGTTAAGCAAAAAAAAAAAAAGAAGAGGAAAAAAATCCCGCCGCCGTCATTAGTATCCACGGGAGGACGCGGCACTTTAATCGCGCCATAATCTCACTTTTTCTAGGTCACCGGAAAACAAAAACGGGTAATCACATTACACATTACACCTGAAACATGCACCATCCATTAGCAACGCGCTTTAGATTCAGATTAAGGACACATCATCAGACGTGGAAAAGAGAAAAAAAAAAAGTTTGGGGGTGGGGGTGGGGGGCGGCTTATGTGTATGTATGGCTCTGGCCTTAATGAGGGTGTTTCTAAGGGGTTTCTTTGTGTTTGCTGCTCTTTAGTCAAGAGGAGGGATGGCCCGGTGATCAGTCAGTACTGAAAGCACACACAGGGCCGATTTGTCACCGGTGGCTGGCACTGGCAGCGCGCGGCTCCTCCATCCGCATGATTTGTGAAACCAGGGGCTGTATTTAGTAGTCCCATTTAAAGGCATATTGGAGAACTGTTCCATGCGCATTCGTGTGTGCGCGCGCGAGCGTGTGTGTGTATGTAAAAGCTCGACACTTGGTCAAAGCCCGGCGCATTTGCAGCACTTGGGAGTCGAGGGCTTTTTCAGCTGGAGGGCTTGTGAAACATGAGCCTTTCCCTCTCATTAAAGGAGAAGCTGTGTTTAAACCAAAGCTTGTTTGCTCCTGCTGTAATATGTTTGCGAACATCAGCGGGCGCAAATAAACACGTTGGCTCCGGCAGCGGCTTTTCCGAGCGAACTAAATCGGCCCGCGACTGAACTAAATGGAACGCTTTGCGCGGGGAATCGCGCGGAGGGAGGAAAAAGAAAGAAAGAAAAAAAAAAACTAATAACTCGGCATACGTCTTCATCCGGGGCGAAGGCGCGGCCCGCGCCGGCTCGGTGGCACAAAGCTGGAAAATCCCACAATTTTGCTGTATTCCCCGATTGCGTGTTAAACAGCTTAGCACGTCCATTTGAACACGGCGAAGGCGGTGAGGAGGTCTACCGCGGGAATGGAGGCAGCTCAGCCCAACATATGGCGGGCATGTAGGGGGTGCGAGGTAGCGCGCGAAGAACTGCACTCTGGCACTGCCGGGTATTTATAGGGCTGAGAGTTACCCATATAAACTTCCAATTAAGGCTATTTGTACAGCGGGGGGAAAAAAGATGAGGGTAAAATACACTCTACTACTTTTACCTTGGACTGGGAGCGATGTGTCTCGATACGAAGCGTCGGGGAGCCGTTAAAGGTTAGAGCGCGTTTATTTCGCATGCTTAGATTAAGCTGCAGCGGAATTTTTGGGGGGATATTTGTGGACCACTCAGAAGCAAGGAAGGGGAGTCAGTTTAACAGATAAACCTTAAAATCTCCCAATTCCATTGAAATCTTAAAAATTTCATATTTAAAAATGTGAAATCATCTATTCATCATGACATATTTTTGCAAGGTGGCGATATTTCTCTCTGATGTCACGAGGTTCAAACCAAAGAAGCTGTAAAAACGAGAAAAATAAATAGAACAACTCACAAATGCCGACGTCGCAAAATCAGATTTACGTGAAATGAGTGAATCTGAAGCGTTCGCAGCTGTTCTACAGATAACACAAGCAGAAAAGAACATGCTGGTGCATCAAAGCTTTGCAGAGATGCAATATTACTCAGTAAAATAAGTCATTTAAAGCAAACAAATACAAACATCATGACATCTTTTCAAAGTCAGTGAAGTTCTTCAAACTGACTGAAAATAGGCATAAATAAATCAGTAGAAAATGATGTCAAACAGGTGGAAATTATAAGCTCATGAAGGCAACATGAAATTGATTTTTTTTTTAATTTGGAGAGAAACTGAAATCTGACTGTTAAAAAGGATAATTTGCGGTGCGTCTGTGGCATCGCGAGCAGGATCGGCTTGTTTAGTGGCAGGCAGGGTTCAATCGGCTTGAATTATGAATTAGCCTGGAACAAATGCGATTTAAAGTGGGTGATTTAAAGCAGATAATTAGCTCGTCACATGTGACGAGGGGGGATCGCACCTCTCGCTGGCTGCCACTGGTGGCTGCGCTTCGAATTCAGCTCGAGAAAACTACGACAGCTGGTCTGGAAAAACTTTGAAACGGCGTCGGAGCGTGACAGTGAGACACCGACTCACTCATGTTCGAGACTGCTTGTTCGGTTCAAAGGTCACCGAGGGATGCTGATCGTCATCAGAGGGAATGCCAAAATCACCCTGGACGGGCCCAACGCAGGCCAACGGCACAGAAACACACACACACACAGACACGCACAGACACACACACACACCAACTCTACACAGAGAGGCCCCGGCATGTTTCGAACTCAGGACTTTCATGTTGCAGGGGGGGTGTGTGTGTGTGTGTGTGTGTGTGCGCGCGCGCGCGTGTGCGCACACACACACACACACA